>JALPQI010001172.1:0-151801 GCA_025490895.1 Thaumatotibia leucotreta | reverse complement strand
GGAAGCACTGGGCATTCTCACTTTTAGGAACACCCAATTAGCGTGAAATTCAAAAATCTTAATTGCAGTCAACTTTGTAACGACAGACGAAAGTTAAGTACAATATCTTTAGGAATTGGATTTGCAGGAGAAAATATAATTTTTAATTTGGGCTATTAAAAAACTAAGGGCACAATTCAAAAAAGGACGAGAGGAAATAGCCTGAAGGGCGCTTAGGCAATCTGAGAAAATAACACTTTTGGATAAATTTTGGGAAAGAATATACGAGTAGTTGATTGCCATCCATGTGGCCAAGCATTCCCCTATCCCCTGTATACACTGAGCAATCAGAGGGGAGTTTAAAATTATTTGAATGTAAGATTTAGAAAAGGACAAACCATCGCACAGTCAACACATCCCTGATCCGTTAGTTTAGTGGCACCCTTATAGAAGAAAATGAAATTTGGGAATTTGTCTGATGTAAATTGAATGAAATCCAAATTTGCACGACGCGAGTTTTTGTTTATGCCGCAATCTGAGATAATAACAGGGGAGTAAATAAGAGCTTCGTATGGGATCAAATATATTTAAGGGGAGAGAGGACTATTTTCGGATAGGGGCTGCTAAGGCAGAAATGTCCTCTAGGCTGAGGACTTGCTGAGGACTAGGTTAGGTCTAGACTTTTTGCGCCAATAAGGTTTAGAGTTACATAAATTTTGCAACAATTTCAATTTGGGGATGAGGGGGTGCGTTTTTCAAGAAACTATGCGAGATAAGAAGCGATCTGCTAGGAGTCTCCGTCTGAAATCAAAAGGGGGGTCCACACATTCCATCTGGATAGCCTTTGTTGGGGAGTTTTTCATGCACCCTAATACAATTCTAAGCGCCATTAATTGTATTTTGTCAAGAATTTTTAGCGTATCTTTTCTACAAGTTTCGAATATGAAGGTGCCAAAATCTAGGTGGGATCTAATAAGGGCGTTATACAATAGTTTTTGGGAGTAAGAATGAGCAAATTATTATTTTTTAAATTTTTTAGCTATATAATTTAGATGCTGAGCTCCCATAAGCTGGCGGTCAAAAATAACTCCGAATAACGTCAGTTTGACTAGAGGGATTGATTCACTATCATACAGAAATAAGAGTGTGTACCTAGTCGATTTCGCAGTGTGCTCGTGTAAGCTCCACACTTGCATTCGTGGCGCGATTTGCTCATCGGTGCGGGGGGTGGTAGAACAGTACTACCTACCTATTAAGGTATTATTTATTGTTGAAACCCACGCCAGTATCCGGCGTGGGTTTCAACAATATCGCACGGAACGTAGTATCTTCAGTAGTCTGTGCACGGAACTGACGGAACCGTCAAATCGGTGCGATCCTTTGAGTAGGTATTAAGCCTGGGTCCCGTTTTATAAAGTTACAAGATACAGGTTACAAGTGTACAGGTTACAGGAACCTGTAATGCACTATGAACTATTACAGGTGTTTTATAAATACACACAAAAATTTACAATTGTAATGAACCATGGTAAATCTCGATTACAAGTAACATCTACAGGCGTGACGGACATCAGTAATTAAAAATAAAAACTGACATAAATAATCGTATCCACAGATTATATATGTTTATTTTGATGGAAAATCAGCCCTTCTACCGCGAAATTCTTACACGACTGCCAAAAGGAGAGTATATGTGTTCAGTCCCTATGTATGTTTCATTTTTTCTTTAAACGCGCAGATCTTCCCGATCACTTAACCGTTTTTAATAGTGTAAGGTATCATTAGAATCCTCGTGACGTCGCGGGTAACATAGGATATGTGACGTCACGTTAAAAACAATATGGCGGCCTATAAGTTCAATATTGACTGACCAAAAAACATAAATATGAAAGAAACCTATCGAGTTTGGTATCAAAATGAAGAGCTTCGAACAACGATTACGAATATGTACATAACTTCTATGTGTGTAACTTATTCAAGAAGAGCGAGATTCATTGAAATTCCCTCAAAGCACAAAGAATAATATGTAATCCAAACGCCATGATTTGGGTATCAAATTAAAGCATTTTGTATGCCGATTGCAAATATATATACAAGTTATATGTTTGAGTATATGTTTGAAGAGAAAACTCGAAATGTTCTACATCGCACTATTGAAGTTTTTCTTCAATGCCTAAGCCGTGACAGGACTGTCACCCTTGACATATCTTCTTGAACGCTAAGTGTGTATGAAACAGACAGATTGGATGTACGCGCTTGTGGTCAAGGGGTAAATTGCACGGCTGCTACGCAGCGGTTGTGGGTTCAATCCCCGGCTCGTAACCGATGAGTTTTTCAAATAAAACTTATATATACGATATATCGTTTGATATACAGTAGTACCGGTCAAAAGTTTAAGTTCACTCCATGATTGCGATACAAAATGTCTACTTTCAGGCGATTTTTTTTTTCAGTGTTAACAGTAAAATTTCAAGAGCTAGTTAATAATAATTTCTCATAGAATCTGAACAATTTTATACATTGAATCCGATAATAATTCATAGGCAAGTGAAGTTGTCTTATTTTGATGATGACATGACTACCAAAAGCTGCCACAGCTGCCTCAGTTGTCTGAACTGTTCGAAAATAACGGTTCATTAATAAGAAATAACTCAATAATCAGTCCCAATTATATTAGATGGAAACAAGTGTCGACTTGAATGCTGGAAAAATGATAACCCAAACAGTCGATTTCGTATCAAAATCGTAGTTTGAACTTAACATTTAGTCCAGTACTGTACAAAAAGTGCTTTACGGTGAAGGAAAACATCGTGAGGGAACTTGCATACATCTGCAAAGAAATTCAAGAATGTATGAGAAGTTCCCAACAAGTATTAGGCCAACGTTGCCGAGAATGGCCAGAATACAATATCAAAAAATAACTTACGATATGGTTCGCATTTCAGAGGAATGTCCCTAAAATACAATCACAATAGCAATTGTAGCCAAACAAAATTGCTATACGTGTTGTAACATGCGCATAAAATTTAAAACTTGAAATATCTTAACAATATGATATCTTAATAATTAATATCTTGAAATATATTATAATATATTATGTACCTACGTAGTTTGCGAGATAGGATACATTTAATATGAGCCTACAATTTTTGTTAAATGTCAAATTAGTAATTAAGCAAACGATAGGTACAACAACGTCACTAGAAAACGAGCATAGTCAGACATATGGTGCTGGAGAGGAACACTAAGGGGGGTGGGTCAAGGTTTTGAACGTTCTGCCGTTGGTTTTTGATCAGATCAGGGTCAGATTTGGCCTTAACATTTGCGCAGGGGAGTTGGTATGAATGAAGGCAGGTTGGCCTGGAAACTTGAGTCTCACGCAACTCGCAGGCAAGCGCGCTGGGTGGCCGCACTCCAGGCCTTCGGCCCTACGCATTTTCAGCCTCCGCATTTACTCAAAAAGAATGTTTCGGGCCTGCGGCCCTGAGATTCGTTTTAATGCTATACTTTTCTATTGTATAGCGAAGGAGCGCTGGGCTCTGGTAGCTTGGTCTTCGGCCTTGCAAGGCGGTGCGCCTTTGGGGGACACTACGGGCCTTCGGCCCTACGCGGAGCACGGTTTACAGCCTTCGCAGGTTGTGGAAACGATCGTCGGGTCTGCAGATCTCCGATTCGTTTTCATGTTACACTATTCCATCACGTAGTGTGGTAGCGCTGGGCTCTGGCTTCGATTGTTAAGGCAGTTAAGAAGGACGGTTGTACCGCTTGGGCTCGCTCGTCGGGACTCCGACCATCGGGCTTGAAGCATCCCGATAGTTACGCTCCAGTCTGTGCCTCTTGACCCCGGTGGTCCGGCCTGAGGGCTCGGCTTTTGGCCTCGCAAACCAGCGCTTCTCTAAGGAACGATTCGGGCCTTCGGCCCTACACGGAGTACGTCCTACGGCCTTTACAGGTTGTCGAAACGATCGTCGGATCCATTTCATTCAACGTTACACTATTCCGTCGGCTGATGTGGTAGTGCTGGGCTTTAGCGGCTCGGCCTTCCGCTTCGCGAACTAGCGCGCCTCTGAGTGCTGCTTTTGGCTCTACGCGGAGCTCGGCTTTAAGTCTTCGAAGGAGTTCGAAGCGAACCGTTGCACGCTGGGCCCTCCGGTTCGATTATTAAATTAGTAAGGAGGGACGGTTGTACCGTGTGGGCTCGCTCGTCGTGCCTTGGGCCCTACGCGGATGTCGGTTTTTTAGATGCTGGGGTATTTGAAGAAGCATGGTAGTTCAATTTTCTCGCAGCTCGGCCTTCGGCTTCGATTTAAATTTGCAAGCGACGTGCTTGGGCTCTCGAAGGGAAGGTCCGGGCCTCCGCGAGCTCAGTTTTCGGCTTCCCACCCTAAAGCTCGCCCTTTGGACTCGCTCAACATAAATTTAAACTGGTTCCAGTAATGTTCCGGCCCTCACGTGGCGTGCCCTTCGTATTCGACCAAAATTAGCGGGATGGGAACTCCTCGGGCCCCCGGCCCCCTTTGCAGATTGGAGGAAGCTTAAGCCTTCTGCGATATCGGTTTTTGAAATTCTATCCAACTTTATGGAATCTCCAGATTCACTAAAAGGTTTCAAATAAATAAAATAATTAAAAAATTAAAAAACACGACTGCCGTTTTAAGCGAACTGAAAAGTAACAAATAATTCCTTTTTACACGACTGCCAAAAGGAGAGTATATGTGTTCAGTCCCTATGTATGTTTCATATTTTCTTTAAACGCGCAGATCTTCCCGATCACTTAACCGTTTTTAATAGTGTAAGGTATCATTAGAATCCTCGTGACGTCGCGGGTAACATAGGATATGTGACGTCACGTTAAAAACAATATGGCGGCCTATAAGTTCAATATTGACTGACCAAAAAACATAAATATGAAAGAAACCTATCGAGTTTGGTATCAAAATGAAGAGCTTCGAACAACGATTACGAATATGTACATAACTTCTATGTGTGTAACTTATTCAAGAAGAGCGAGATTCATTGTAATTCCTTTTTACACGACTGCCAAAAGGAGAGTATATGTGTTCAGTCCCTATGTATGTTTCATATTTTCTTTAAACGCGCAGATCTTCCCGATCACTTAACCGTTTTTAATAGTGTAAGGTATCATTAGAATCCTCGTGACGTCGCGGGTAACATAGGATATGTGACGTCACGTTAAAAACAATATGGCGGCCTATAAGTTCAATATTGACTGACCAAAAAACATAAATATGAAAGAAACCTATCGAGTTTGGTATCAAAATGAAGAGCTTCGAACAACGATTACGAATATGTACATAACTTCTATGTGTGTAACTTATTCAAGAAGAGCGAGATTCATTGAAATTCCCTCAAAGCACAAAGAATAATATGTAATCCAAACGCCATGATTTGGGTATCAAATTAAAGCATTTTGTATGCCGATTGCAAATATATATACAAGTTATATGTTTAAGTATATGTTTGAAGAGAAAACTCGAAATGTTCTACATCGCACTATTGAAGTTTTTCTTCAATGCCTAAGCCGTGACAGGACTGTCACCCTTGACATATCTTCTTGAACGCTAAGTGTGTATGAAACAGACAGATTAGATGTACGCGCTTGTGGTCAAGGGGTAAATTGCACGGCTGCTACGCAGCGGTTGTGGGTTCAATCCCCGGCTCGTAACCGATGAGTTTTTCAAATAAAACTTATATATACGATATATCGTTTGATATACAGTAGTACCGGTCAAAAGTTTAAGTTCACTCCATGATTGCGATACAAAATGTCTACTTTCAGGCGATTTTTTTTTTCAGTGTTAACAGTAAAATTTCAAGAGCTAGTTAATAATAATTTCTCATAGAATCTGAACAATTTTATACATTGAATCCGATAATAATTCATAGGCAAGTGAAGTTGTCTTATTTTGATGATGACATGACTACCAAAAGCTGCCACAGCTGCCTCAGTTGTCTGAACTGTTCGAAAATAACGGTTCATTAATAAGAAATTGTTACTTTTCAGTTCGCTTAAAACGGCAGTCGTGTTTTTTAATTTTTTAATTATTTTATTTTTCAGGTTAATTCTAGTTAGCGTATCTACATACTAATAGGCGCTTGTCTTATTACTTACTATATTTTGTTTCAATTGCAGTCGGGGAACCTTTCATTGCGGAAAATATAAATATATGGAGGTTCCCCGACTGCAATTGAAACAAAATCTAGTAAGTAATAAGACAAGCGCCTATTAGTATGTAGATACGCTAACTAGAATTAACCTGAAAAAGGAATTATTTGTTACTTTTCAGTTCGCTTAAAACGGCAGTCGTGTTTTTTAATTTTTTAATTATTTTATTTTTAATTTACCTTTTGCACCGAGCTCGTCAAATCCTCATGCAGATTGGAGTTGGGTGTCAAAGACCAACAAATAAGTAAAAAAGTTGTAAAGTTAACGTTGAAAGGTTAAGGTCAAATGGTTTTATTTTAACCCCTGGAGTGCCTGTGACATATCCGTCACAAGCCATTTGGACTATAATATAAAATAATTAATCAACAAGTAAATAAGTAATTTAAAGTCGCCCAGCACAACGTCAACCTCCACAAATAATTAACGCCGAATAATTAAAATCAACGCCACAAATAATTAAAATTGTTAATTCCTCCCATTATTACGTTTATCTATTTTTCTACTCCTGACCTTTTTTTTGCTAGTTACATAGCTACGCACACTATTGTAAAGATATGCATAATTACATCTGTCAAAAGTCTATAGTCTATTTCTCAAAAACGCACCGCACTCTCAGCCGGTATCGTAATGTCGCAGCGGGGTGCCCGTCTCTTCGCATAATGTTCATTGCGCAGAAAATGTTTTGGCCGAAACATTTGGCATATTGTTGAATGGCATAATAATCGTTTCGCCGAATTATTTTTATGCATACACATACAGAAGTCCTAAAGTATGTTTTTCCGAATATTCGTATGCCGATTATTAAATTATCTAAAATGTAATATTACTAATATTGATTGTCATAAAAAATATTTCGCATTATTATTAGAGTGGCTAAAATAATCGCACTTGTCTTTGAAACTAACTTAAACTACATCAATATTAAGTTGTCACGTCTATCAAATGGAATTACCTATTTGTAGATAACCTGATTACAGAAAAACGAGAGGGGCAGAACCGATACGGTTAAGTTAGGTTAAAACATTAATCTTAGACTTTTACAATACAAATACTAGGTCTGCTCCAGCTGCTAGGAGAAAGACGAAATAAGGGGGGACGGGGGGGGCGAAGCCCCCCACAAGGGGGGCTCGGGGGGCGAAGCCCCCCGCATGAAAAAGAAAAACATTTCGAAATCATGTAATCCACCTGAATAGGTTCGTTAGGTATCTTTTGTCCCTTAGAGCGGAAATAGGAGCCCCGCCAGGGGCTCCGTCGACATGTTGGCGGATCGTATTTCATTTTAGTAGGCGTTATGTTTAGCAGCAATTTTAGAATGTACAAAATTAGGATCATCAAACATATGCATAATACAATTTCGGCAAAGGAATCTTAGACACAATAAGCATTAGGATGAATAATGTTTCGGACAGACGACTTTAGGCGCAAAAACTTAGACACATGAAACTCGTAATCGAACAAGTGTTTTATAAAAATATTGTAAATAACAAGTGTAGGTGTGGTAGACTTGTAACAAAAACTGACGTAGGTACGTCTTGAGTCCTGTAACCGCAACTACAAGTGCAATTTTCTCAGTTATTTCGTGTGCTACAGACGTTTGCTCGTA
This sequence comes from Thaumatotibia leucotreta, assembly GCA_025490895.1. Lineage (NCBI taxonomy): Eukaryota > Metazoa > Arthropoda > Insecta > Lepidoptera > Tortricidae > Thaumatotibia > Thaumatotibia leucotreta. The sequence goes on along the minus strand of JALPQI010001172.1, from coordinate 144,032 downwards.
ATACTGTTGAAATTATTCGCTTTCTGAGAGATTCTTCATAGTTTTGGCCAACTACCACGAACTCCGAAAACCGCAAACGACGATTTGTCTTTGTCACTTCTAACAAGGCGATATTAGAGTGAAAAAGAAAAATAATCGAAATTTGCGGATTTCCGAGTTTGCGGTAGGGCCGCTGACTATGACTACACATTTTTACTTATGTCTGGCTGGAGCATAAGGTCTAAAGTTGTATATATTATTATATTTATTTTATTCCCTTGACTGTGTACCCCGATAGCGTTGACCGAGACTGTTTCAGCTCCTAATAAATTTGGACTTTCGGAGTCGGACACCGTACGACTTCAAAGAGCGAATGAACTCCTCACAAATTTAGAACATCTCTCTCATCGTTTTGTTCTGCGGCCCTACTGCGATTTTCGTAAATTTCGAGGATTTGTCTCTGTCACTTTAATGACGCCTTCATTGGAGTTACGGCGAAAAATCTACGAAATGTACGAATTTTGAATTTCGCGGTAGTAGGGCTGATTTTCCATCAAAATAAACATACATAATCTGTGGATACGATTATTTATGTCAGTTTTTATTTTTAAATAATGATGTCCGTCACGCCTGTAGATGTTACTTGTAATCGAGATTTACCATGGTTCAATACAATTGTAAATGTTTGTGTGTATTTATAATAGTTCATAGTGCATTACAGGTTCCTGTAACCTGTACACTTGTAACCTGTATCTTGTAACTTTATAAAACGGGGCCCTGATGCACTTGCAGTTAGCTTGACTTGACACTGACAGCAGGCAGTATGGCTTAGTGCTTTCGCCTGGCCACAAGGACTAAAAATATAAAAAAAAATACTTGACACCTTGACAGCACAGTGACAGCTGATTGAAGTTCGTTGACACGAGTGACAAGACAAAACAAAATGTCTTTCGTGTTTTCTTTTAGTAATATTTAAAATATTACAATGATTCCTAGCTTCCAGTAACTAAATGAATATTTCTGCATTTGCTTTCAATACTGGTTTTTACTGAATTATTTTGAGGTTATCCCGGCCGCCATGGATTCCTGTATTGGAGTGGAGCAAGATCTAGACAAAGCATTAACGAAATTCAATGGTTTACACGAACACACAAACAAGTGTCTTGAAGACATTATTCAGCAAATTGAAGAGTTGAAGAATGAAATTGCAAATCGTAAGCTTTCTTTATATTGAAGCGTTATCTTTGTTCTCCTTGGTGTGACCTATTTGTGTACTTGAATGGTCGTGTAATAATAGCCTAAAGTGGATTGATACTAAATCTGGACAGTGAAATAGTGTACATATCATCTTATACTCTCCTGGAGTACTCTTTTTGTACCTCTTGAACTCAGTATAGTCTTTATATCAAAGATATGTGTTTTGTGTTGCAGCAAAAGTGAAAGGCCTTGTTTAGTATTCTTACTGACAATGATTTCAGTTTAAATATCGTCGGCTGACAAGCAAAACTCACTATAAAAACTGTCACTACTCTTAGCAACCTCTTATGTCAGTATTAAGTCAGAACTGAGATACGAGCTTTATTTCAAGTAGGTATTTGTTACTTAGTGAGTTTTGCTTGTCAACTGACGATATTATATGTCATATACCAAAGACAAACTACCGTAGTTTAACCCTTAATAAGGCATCAGTCACACCTAAAATTCATTGGGTTTGACACATATTCATTGACAGAATAAGTTTCAAAATGAGGTGGTAAATATATTACCATTGCCCTATTAAGGGTTAACAATGCTATAGGTGAGATTTGAGCCCATGTCCTCAGCTTTCATGGCTGATACCTAAACCACTTGGACACTCAATTCCACCTCCGGCATTCTTAAACTTCAGTATTTGTTCTTTGCTATATGACATCTAATAGTATATATTGATTTAAACTTTCACGATTATCACTCATATTTTAAAGACGAATGTGTCTTAATCGTCTGTCTTATTAGTCTGCCTGTGACCATGGGTGTAACGTCATGCCCGAAACAGAGTCAGGATATAATTGAACGTAAGTTTACGCGATTAAGACCCGTTTGTCTTTAAAATATCAAAAAGTATAATTATATTCATAGTAGTCTTCCTACTTAAAAAATACACTCAAATAATATTTAAAAGAAAAACAACTTAAGTTTTAAAAAAAAAAATCTCCTTGTAGCAACCCTCCTTTTTTTAAACAACAGGTATTATTTTAAGTAGATGTGCTATATGATTTAATCAATGATTACTTTGATATAGCATGTAGGAATAACATTACTGACTTGTGCAGATAAAGGTTGACCAGTTTCATTGCAAAGCAATTATGCTGTGGTATTATAATTATACTCATATATTATTCTTGATTCCAGAGCCCCAAAATTCGCCATTATCACAAGAGCAGTCAGTAGCTGTGAGTGAGTTGGCGGCATCCTTAAAGCAAAATGTTTCAAATCTATCTACAGGTATACTAACAGTTTTTGAATTTTTATATGCCAATTAGCTAACGCTATTTTGCTACTAGGTTAAAAGTAGACAGTTAATAGTGTAGTTTGATAATGGTACTACAGTCGACTCTCGTTATTTCAAACCTGCGATAATTCAAACCTCTCTATAATTCGAAGTTATCACGAGTTCCCTAGAAAATCTCTTGCTATTTCGAAAAAAATCAATACATTTTTAAACACTTGCTAATTCAAATAAAAAAGTAATAGCTACACAACAAAACCACGAGTTAAAACATTCGACAATTCAAAGTTATGAGATTAAAGAGGCAAGTACCCTACATTTTAGAAAAGTTGCACGACCATTTGTTGTTAATTACATATTTGTTTGCCACTCAGTTAAGTTACTTTTCCGTTGGTTATGTGTACAGATTAAAAGTTTACGTTAGTTATGAGTCCTAGAAAGTATAGATGCTTGACGATTGCTGAAAAGAAGGACTTAATCGAAAAAGTGGAAGTAGGTGGAAAGAAAAGTGAAAAAAAATGCATTTAATAAATAACAGTTGATTATATATGATATGATTACTTAACACCTCGTACCTTAATTATTTCTCCCGAATATTTCCGACCATTTGATATTTCAAACTCTCGATAAATCGTAATATTTGGATAGGTCCTTCGAGTTTCGAATTAACGAGAGGCGACTGTATCAGCCATTTCTCAAGCGTTTTAACCGCCGTGACTTCAGTGGCAAGATTATTACCCGATGTTTTGGATATCTTGGTAGTTCTTAACAACATCTACCAAAGTTCTTACATCTCTCACGTAATTTGTGTGAGAAATGCCCTATTCAGGGTAAAACTTCAAAGAATATTGTTGATGATAATGATGATTATTATCAGTACAAACTATATCATTTGTAATGTTTCATTTCTTTTTTATTGTTGTGTCAACGGTTTAATCCGCTTCTTCCGGTTAATACTTTCAACAATTTTTGGCTTCAGCAAAGTATCTCTCATTATTCACAATAATAGGGACATGATTCCACAGTTGATCAAATTATAAATCATTCAAATAATTTCTTGTAATTTGATTTCTTAACATTATGTATGCAGATTTTCATAATCGCTGGTATCAAATATGATTAATTTATTAATAATACTTTTATGTACTTTGATGTTCTGTCTATATTATTGCGAATAATGACGCTCTTATGTTCGATCTCTGATATATTCATAAACCTCTCCTAACTTAGCAAGCTCGTAAGTATTGTTTGTCCCTTTAGTTCTTATAGACATATTGATAAGTTTATATTAGATATTTACGTCTATGAGCTTTCACTTTTAGGGACACAAATTAGCGTCAAATTGACCTGGCGGGTCGGGCAGCGGCGCGTCGAGCGTCTAACGCCGCGGCCACGACATAGGTCTAAGGCGACAGGCTTAGCGGAAAACGTATGGTGCACCCTCTCGTACCCACATCGGCATCCCGCTCCAACTCATGGATTCGCTCGCCGCTGGTCGCCTTAGAACAATGTCGTGGCCGGGCCCTAAGGGATTTCGGCAGCGTGCACACGCGCATGTTTGCATTTGATTAACATGGACGCCCCGCCGCATCAAGATATTAACTTTGCCATGTCTTTATGTGTATGAAGTAACAATGTATGTTAAATGTAATATAACCCAATTTAAAACATTTAACAGTTTACGGCATGAAGTCAAAATTAATTCTAATTCTTCGAAAACAGCTTTTGTGTCAAAAAGTATAGTTGGCATGGCACCTCGAATTTTTTACAAATTACCAGCAGATATCTTAAATTTAAAAAGTGTTAAAGAATTTAAAACCGCATTATTTAACTTTTTAGTGTCCAAAGTCCTCCATTAATGAATACCTAACTGATTGACATTCCTTTTTGTAAATAATAAATATATTCAATTTATGGATGCGGCATCTACTCACAAATATTTGCATGTCCTTGTGACTAAACATGTAGCTCCAACTTATATGTGTCGGAAGACCTGTATACTTTACCATGTTTTAGCAAATAAATTATTGATTACTGCACGCTCCGCTGCCCGGCCCACTCGAGTCGAGCGGCTACTCGCGGCTTACACTAACAGCCAAGCATGTCAGACCACAGAGAGCTACACGCCACCGTGTCGCGCGTGGGCAAGTCCATCGACCGGCACTTCATCGCGGACTTCGCGTCGGTGGCGCCCAAGGCGGAGAGTTTCTGCAGCGACGCCAACCGGCCCATCATGGAGCAAGCCATCGCTCAGCACCTCTACCGACAGGCACGTACTATGTTTATTAAACACACTGAATTTTTCAATATTTTTTTAACAAATAAAAGAATGCTTGACCAAGATGCCAATGACGATTTTTGATACTTCTGCCACTATGGGGCGGCGAGATGGCAGCACTGTAGTTTTAGACCCAACGAACTGTCAAAATTAAGACGCATATTTAATTTTCTAAATATTTTTAGGTAGATTTATTTTTAAAATCATTACTTTAGGAATATTTCTCTAAATTAGATTTAAAAAAAAAGTTGCAAGTCAATTCCCATGAAATGAACAAAGTTCTAGTAATTTTCTTTAGTAGGTAACAGTGACTTTGCGTGCTTGACTAGTCGCACCTAATGCATTACAATATCAATAAACTTCCAAATAAAATAGAACTTCGATATTTAATGTTCCGGCCTACTACCGCGAAAATCGAAATTCGTAAATTTCGAGGATTTCTCTCTGTCACTCAAACGAAGGCGTCAGTAGAGTGAGAGAGACAAATCCTCGAAATTTACGAATTTCGTATTTCGCGGTAGGGCCTCAGTCTCAGTACCTATGAATACCTAGTTATGTCTCTCGACAGCTGCTTGGACCTCATGCCTACGTAGCGCCGCCTGGTGACAGAAAAAATATCGAAATCCCTCATTGATATGATAACGTAACTTACTTTTCTCTGTCTGTCACTCTTTCTTATTAATAAATAATTCATATAAATACTTGAATACATAGACAGCCACGACCAAAGAACAAATAGTTGTTATAAATAAATATACAGATAATAGTAGGCTACAGAGGCTGACAAACACATTTTAAAATTTTAAACAACCCGAATTTTCACTCGCAGTTTAACAAATAAAAGAGTGCTTGACCAAGATGACAATCGCTAAAGTATCGTACTTTTCTCTCTCTGTCACTCTTTCTTATTACGCACTTAATCGCGCAAACTTAGTTTTCCTTAGCTGTCTCATTCGTAGACATCTATCTCTATTAGAGAGTTGTTAATTTACTCTAAAACTATGCTGAAATGATTAAATCTGAGTCAATACTCAACATACGTCAAGGATTATTTTTTAGGGTTTTGTAGTAAACTATACAGTGTGACATCTGGGTCCTGGAGTAAGAGTGAACGGAGTACTAGGAATGGTTACACTAAGCAACTCACTATGGAGACCAAGAAGAAAATCTCCTAATTATGACTAATTTGATACTTAACTATGAATTAACACGTTCGGCGTCGGTGGCACAGATCTGTGATCAAAAAATCCTTACCCCTATGCCAGGGACACAAATACGTGATCAAAATAACCTTTTCTCAAACTTGCAATGAAATGTTGGCATTACGTACGTCCTTTGAAGATTTAGTAATGGAGTCGGCTTTATATCGTTTCCCCTCTGCCAAAGACTTTGGCCAAGAATTTGTACATTGACCAAACCTGTTTATAAAAACTATTTCATTAATCGATTCTTCGCAGTCTTGTAATCGTTATGTACCCGTAACAAGCTCCGTCAAAATTCCTGTATGTGCTATGTATGGATTCAAAACTCGTTCAAATACATCATGTATACAAAATATGCGATACCATTTCATATCTTGCCTTTATTTGTTTATATTACAACATTTTATTACATAAAATTGTTCAAGAAAATCAAGTACCAGGGAATCGATAGCAAAATCGGTTTCAAAAATATCGCACACAATTCGTATTTTCATTTTTGACTGATGGAGAAAGTTTGACATTTATTGTATTCTCGTATTTAAGGTTAATAAGGTCTATACATCTTTAAATTTTGTAGGAAATATCAGACTTAGTGAATCAAGTAAAACAGAAGACTCTGCCTTGGTCTAATGTTAAGCTTATAATATGTAAGCCAATAAGGTTGAATACATATTGCGCTTATTTGGAATACGTATTACGCGCGAAAATACATAGTGATGTGAACGTTACTCTTTATGACACAATGTCGAGAGTAGGTATAAAATGTCGAGACACGGACACTTGTGTTTACGTATATTAGTGTTCTCATAAGTAAATAAAAACACAGTCTTATCGAATTCAATAACTTCATTTTTACAAGTGCTACTTAACGCTAGTTGGACCTATATTATAAATTGTATTTAGGTACTTACTAAAATATCACTAAGGAATATCAATATCACCGGCCTTATTGCAGAAACTTGTATGTATACGCACCTACGCACCATTCAAATTATATCCTTACGAGTATTCACAATTAAGCCTCAGTGAGTTTTACCCCAGCTAACTAAAACTTTCTTACTACAACAAAATAAATAATACTCGTATGTACACTTGTATGGACATACATCGTTTTCTTTCACAACCGCTAATTAATATTATTTATTAAATATTATAATTGATTTACGGATTTCGAAATGCACGTGATTGACCGAGACTTTCCTTACAGTTACAGCCTTCGTAGTCAAAGATCGCGATAAACGAAAACATAATCAATTGAAGTAGGTTAATGGCAAGACATTCAGGCGGTTTTGTATTAAAATTGGTTGATTAATTAATAACTGTTACTAATTGTCTGTTTACTTTTATTTTAATACTCAAAACAACAATATATAGTACCAAGGTGCTCGTCAATCTATGACGTTTAGAAAAATATATCGATACGATAATCTTCAGACACTTGAAAGCCATATTAATCGGTTCGATTACACCTACGTCGATAGTTTGAAATTGTGTCCGCATAGAAATTTTACTGTATTAGTGTGATAATTTAACTTAGTGTTGTGGTATTGTTTAAGTGTGCGTGAGTAGTAACGAGAAGAAGAAATGCATTTGTAGTTAGATCGTTTACATGTGTGCTACCTCGTCCCCCTCGGAAATTGGCAGAATGTTTTGTTAGGAAAGTTATAGCGATACCGTCTCCCCATACTAAATCCTCAAAGCGTACGTCAAATTAAACCAGGAAGTACCATCTCTCTGGTTCGATGATTGAATCAAATCAAATCAAATTATTTATTTGCCAGAATACAGTTATTACAGTTGTTACAGCTGTTAGCAACAGGCATGCAAATATTATCACAACGTAAATTTAACAATATAAATTTACAAAATAGATACCACCTATCTGAATATAACAATAAAATGTCTTGTCCAATGTGCTCTTTCCAATTCAAGTGCTTATCTAGAATTATTCCCAAAAATTTAAAGGTGTCAACTTTCTCAACATTGTCATCATCATTCCTTAAACTTAATAAAATGTCACTTGAGTTACCTATATGAAGAAAATTGCATAAATTTAGTTTTGCTGATATTTATTTGTAAATCATTTACTTGCATCCAGGTAATTATGTCCTGTAACGAATTGTTTATGTCTCTTATCACTTTGTACTTTCATTTTTTCTCCCGAATATTTCCGACCATTTGATATTTCAAACTCTCGATAAATCGTAATATTTGGATAGGTCCTTCGAGTTTCGAATTAACGAGAGGCGACTGTATCTAAATGGCCTGTAACCTTTCGTTCCCCGTCCTCTATAGTAATGTACAGTCAAGGGCATTAATATATATACACTTCTCCATACTGATCCCTTACAAATGTGTCTATATATTAATGCACTCGACTGTACCATATTCCCACGCCATACTATAACTGAAATTCTTCCTCCTATGCCAGTGACATAGAAATACGTACATTTTTAACACAAATGTTGTGTCGCCGGCATAGGAGTACAATCTTTCTGGTCGCACATGCGTGTCACTGGTTCTACAAGTTAATTTCGATCGGTATAGCATTAGCACTTAGGTAGTGAAACTGTACTGGGGGCGAACGTGATAAGACTCAATGAGGATTTTTGATACTTTTTTGTCACTATGGGGCGGTAAGATGCAGCACTGGCGTAAGGCTCAATGAACTGTCAAAATAAATACGCGAATTTAATTTTCTATATATTTTTGGTTTATTTATTTTTAGGATATTAATATTCTTTTTTACAATTAATAAATAAATCAGTGCCAAGTCAATACCCATGAAATGAACAAAGTTCTAGTAAGTTTCTTTAGTATCAGTGACTTTGCGCCCGTGAGTTAGAGCTAAATTTTCAGTTCGGCGACCGTTTTCTAGTCGTAACTGTGATAGGCTAGCACAATCCTACACGTTCGTCACGTAGACAACGTAGCAGAGATTAAATGTAGATTAAACACCTCTCCATGACGATAAAGGATTGCCTCTTAAAACACGTACAAACTTGTATATAGGAGTACGGTTCATTAGAATACGGGAGATCTTACTGAGTAATGCAATGGGTTAAACGTATCATAGTGTTTTCATATGTCACTCCCCCTCCTTGACACTGTGCCTATTTCAAACCCCCTGGTGACAGAAAAATATCGAATAATCTACTATCATTACTTAGTTTTTAGTTAGATACTCATATTGTTATTATGATTAGATTAAATCTTGTGATAGTAGGTATAGGTATAAGTTTTACCACATAAACGTTCATTCATTATTATTTTCTGGAACAAATGTTTCATTCAAGAACCTATCCTCTGGGTTCTCAAACCCTAATTAACTTATATTGCATACGTAGGGTTTAGAGGAGGCCGGGGACACGTTCGTATCGCAGTCGGGATGCGGCGCGGTGGCCCGCGCGGGGACCTTCGCGGCGCTCCAGCGCTGCGCCGCCGCCCTCGCGGCCGGGGACCCTGCACCCGCGCTAGCCTGGGCCGACACGCACAAGGCCGAGCTGCAGCACAGCCCGCTGCTGTTCACTCTACACCGCATGCAAGCGCTGAAGGTACGTTCGCCGCGCTAGCCTGGCCCGACACGCACCAGGCCGAGCTGCAGACAGCCCGCTGCTGTTCACTCTACACCGCATGCAAGCGCTGAAGGTACGTTCGCCGCGCTAGCCTGGCCCGACACGCACCAGGCCGAGCTGCAGCACAGCCCGCTGCTGTTCACTCTACACCGCATGCAAGCGCTGAAGGTACGTTCGCCGCGCTAGCCTGGCCCGACACGCACCAGGCCGAGCTGCAGCACAGCCCGCTGCTGTTCACTCTACACCGCATGCAAGCGCTGAAGGTACGTTCGCCGCGCTAGCCTGGGCCGACACGCACCAGGCCGAGCTGCAGCACAGCCCGCTGCTGTTCACTCTACACCGCATGCAAGCGCTGAAGGTACGTTCGCCGCGCTAGCCTGGCCCGACACGCACCAGGCCGAGCTGCAGCACAGCCCGCTGCTGTTCACTCTACACCGCATGCAAGCGCTGAAGGTACGTTCGCCGCGCTAGCCTGGCCCGACACGCACCAGGCCGAGCTGCAGACAGCCCGCTGCTGTTCACTCTACACCGCATGCAAGCGCTGAAGGTACGTTCGCCGCGCTAGCCTGGCCCGACACGCACCAGGCCGAGCTGCAGCACAGCCCGCTGCTGTTCACTCTACACCGCATGCAAGCGCTGAAGGTACGTTCGCCGCGCTAGCCTGGCCCGACACGCACCAGGCCGAGCTGCAGACAGCCCGCTGCTGTTCACTCTACACCGCATGCAAGCGCTGAAGGTACGTTCGCCGCGCTAGCCTGGCCCGACACGCACCAGGCCGAGCTGCAGCACAGCCCGCTGCTGTTCACTCTACACCGCATGCAAGCGCTGAAGGTACGTTCGCCGCGCTAGCCTGGCCCGACACGCACCAGGCCGAGCTGCAGACAGCCCGCTGCTGTTCACTCTACACCGCATGCAAGCGCTGAAGGTACGTTCGCCGCGCTAGCCTGGCCCGACACGCACCAGGCCGAGCTGCAGCACAGCCCGCTGCTGTTCACTCTACACCGCATGCAAGCGCTGAAGGTACGTTCGCCGCGCTAGCCTGGCCCGACACGCACCAGGCCGAGCTGCAGCACAGCCCGCTGCTGTTCACTCTACACCGCATGCAAGCGCTGAAGGTACGTTCGCCGCGCTAGCCTGGCCCGACACGCACAAGGCCGAGCTGCGGCACAGCCCGCTGCTGCTCACTCTACACCGCATGCAGGCTCCCAACTTACGCTCAATTAGTGTTGAAAATTTCCGGATTAAATTCCTGATTCTTCCAGATCTGGACTTCCTTGGGCTCATTCAAATCAGATTGACGAACTCGTTCAATCTTGTTCATAAAAATTGTACTATTGCGTCATGTTTTCTGTATAAATTTACTAATAGTGTCGCTCAGCGGAAAACTTTTAAGACGTTTATAATTATTGGAATCGAATCGGCTCGTGATTCTGATTCGAATAAGCCCATGCAAGTCCAGATCTCGAACAACGTTCGACGAGTAGGTACCAAAGTGTCCCCAAAATAACGCATTTGAACGCAATTATCTATTAATTTTGCAAAGGTATTAGTGTTTTGTAGATGCAGCGTCCAATCTCGGTCTTAGGAATCTTCATAGTTATTAGTTGTTAATATAAGATCTGAAATCGAATTGGAGATCAAAAATGTAAACAAATGGGATACCACCACAAAAAAAATATCGCGAGAGGTGGGTAATCTAAAATCATTGAAATACTTTTAAAAAATGCGCACATGCATGTCACTGACGGTACGTATAGCTTTTAAATATTTTACTAATTTTTAATATCATACATTATTTTTTTAATCATATATTTCTCTAGTTTTAATAAAATGTAGGGTGTTTAATTTATACTACTGGCAATGATAAGAAGTTTTAAACATTTGGTTCGCAGTTATAATAATGTACTGAAAAAAATCAAAACGAGATGGTGCTCCAAATGACTCTTTTATGAATCCATAAAAACTCCTAAAATTTAACATTACAAAGTACATGAAAACAAATTTTAGTATTTTTACCTACAAATCAATCATTTTATTTTTTTTATACAAATTGATTCGATTGTAACTATAGATGAAGACTGAAATTCGTTCCCCGTCTATCTTAAAGATTAAAGTAACACGACATTGGTTTTCAAACATTGATTATGTTGATTATTTACATCATTCTAGCTAATTTTCTAGGTATTATTTTTGTAATCAGGAACCGTGGACACTCAGCCGTATGTTTTTTATAGTCATGTCCAAAAATATGTTAATGATTGTGATACTTGTGTATCGAACATACTTTGACTTTCGCGTATCTACACCTAAACATCAAGCATTGTCTTAGGTTTAGCGCCTGTAAGGATAGTTTGTAAGTGTGCAAATAAATAAAATAAAATAAATAACCCATCTCAAAATGCGACGTTAATTTATAAAGGTGTTAAAAAATAAAACGTTTTATTCCCCTGGAATGTCAATTTAACATTGACTTTATAATGTCATGTCATTGTCATAGATTGTTTACATTTTTGATCTCGAATTCCATTTCAGAGCTTACATATTTTTAGCAATTTTTGACTCCTCTTGTCACGTAATTTATAAAGTCGCTGTGTTTCTTTTGTTCACACATGAGCGCTTATTTTTTTGTCGTTTTTGGGCATTTTCACCTTTAGGGACACCCAATTAACATGACATTGTCCTTACAGATTAAATGAAATGAAAACGCTGATAATAAATCTAGCAGGTGTGTCTTCAGACGCCGGGGCCGCGGTCGTTTCGACCCGAAGTCGAGGTTCGTCGTCCGCGGCGTCCGAATAGTGTAGTGTGTTCCGGAACGCTCGGGAGTGGTCGTTTTCGCCCGCCGCATCAAGGGACGAACACACCATTTGAGCCCCTGTCGGCCGGCGGCGGGTCGAAACGACCGCGGGCTGACTTTACGTTTCGCACACAGCTGGGGCGCGAGCAAGGCGTGGGGCCGGCCATCGCGTACGTGCGGCGCGAGTTTCCCGCACACGCGGCGCGGCACGAGCGCGCGCTGCAGGCCGCCGTGTGTGCGCTCGCCTGGTGCGGCCCCGGCGCCGCCGCGCCGCCGCCGCACTACCGCGCGCTGCTCGACCCCGCCGCGCTCGGTGAGTCCTGCAGCCGTGTGGCTCGCCTGGTGCGGCCCCGGCGCCGCCGCGCCGCCGCCGCACTACCGCGCGCTGCTCGACCCCGCCGCGCTCGGTGAGTCCTGCAGCCGTGTGGCTCGCCTGGTGCGGCCCCGGCGCCGCCGCGCCGCCGCCGCACTACCGCGCGCTGCTCGACCCCGCCGCGCTCGGTGAGTCCTGCAGCCGTGTGGCTCGCCTGGTGCGGCCCCGGCGCCGCCGCGCCGCCGCCGCACTACCGCGCGCTGCTCGACCCCGCCGCGCTCGGTGAGTCCTGCAGCCGTGTGGCTCGCCTGGTGCGGCCCCGGCGCCGCCGCGCCGCCGCCGCACTACCGCGCGCTGCTCGACCCCGCCGCGCTCGGTGAGTCCTGCAGCCGTGTGGCTCGCCTGGTGCGGCCCCGGCGCCGCCGCGCCGCCGCCGCACTACCGCGCGCTGCTCGACCCCGCCGCGCTCGGTGAGTCCTGCAGCCGTGTGGCTCGCCTGGTGCGGCCCCGGCGCCGCCGCGCCGCCGCCGCACTACCGCGCGCTGCTCGACCCCGCCGCGCTCGGTGAGTCCTGCAGCCGTGTGGCTCGCCTGGTGCGGCCCCGGCGCCGCCGCGCCGCCGCCGCACTACCGCGCGCTGCTCGACCCCGCCGCGCTCGGTGAGTCCTGCAGCCGTGTGGCTCGCCTGGTGCGGCCCCGGCGCCGCCGCGCCGCCGCCGCACTACCGCGCGCTGCTCGACCCCGCCGCGCTCGGTGAGTCCTGCAGCCGTGTGGCTCGCCTGGTGCGGCCCCGGCGCCGCCGCGCCGCCGCCGCACTACCGCGCGCTGCTCGACCCCGCCGCGCTCGGTGAGTCCTGCAGCCGCCGTGTGGCTCGCCTGGTGCGGCCCCGGCGCCGCCGCGCCGCGACGCGATAAAATCAAACACCCGCCAGCTAATACAAGTGTCCTACGTGACCAACCCTGGCGCGACGCGACGCTACGCGAAACGAAGTTGACTTGATATTTTCGCGAGATTGAGACGCGACGCCCGAATAGTGTGTTGTTTTGGTTATTGAAAATGTCCGAACGATAGGACTTTTCGCGTGCACTTAGAACAACTAGGACAGGACCATCGCATCGCATACTTCGCGACTTAATCGCATCGAATCGCGTCGCAAATCTCGTCGCTTTGAATCGTCTACGTAGGACATAGCCTTATAATTTATTCGTAGACTTTGCTAAACAATACTAGTTAGCATAGCGTTTCTTGTTTCATAGCAATAAGTTTATAAATTGTAATTTATCTTACATATGGGAAACTATCGGTCTGTATGGTAAGCATTGTAGCTATTAGCTAATGTACCTTTGTATTTATAAGACTGTTTGTTTCTAAATAAATAAATGAAATATACTGCTATGCCATACTCCCCAACAGGTCAAAATAATATTATAAAACCTCGTAGATTGTAATATCCATGTCTACGTGAGACACAGATATAAAATTGAGTGCTACTTTTTCAATATTTTCTGGCGTCAAAGCAAATCCTTTATTAATTCAAAATCAAGTTTTAACTTGAAAAATATCGTTCTACTCGCAAGAACCCATTCCAACAGAAGTTTGTGTAGTAAATAGAACTTCTTCATATTGTTGAGTACTTGTTCCAATTTGTCTTAAAACATATTAACAATTTTAATACACCAATAATTAGAAAAAATTGTTTTATCGAAATATCTCGTAATCATCCAATTATAGTCATGTTTTCGAATTACATAATTGAGTGAGTTTGAGACTGAATATGTTCAAAGTTGTAATGTTAATAGATAATATCGATAGTACTCTAACGTCTGAAAAAAAATCTGAGCTCTGAAAATTAAAATGTAACATAGGTTGCAATACACTTGTGTATTAGTTCAGCTTATTTAAGTTAATAACTTTATAACAGGAATGAAGAGTTAAGACACTAGTTTCTCAGACAAATAAATATTTGACGTAAATAACCTTGAACGGAAAATTTCCTTGAAAATTTTTACCCTGTATATCTCAAAATAAAATCTGGCAACCATAATACCTATTACATGTGCCTAAACTAGGATCATATCTGTCCTGTATCTTAGGCCTATATTAGACTATCATATATTTATCATAGAAGTATGATCTCATATCTGTCAAAATCTTGGATCATATTTTATTTATGCCATTCTATAATGTTTCATATTACACCTAATATCATATAAACGTCATAGGTAATCAAGATGGATACCGATTTAGCCGCGTTTTCCGTTGCAATGAGTGCAATTTTATTAATTGCCCTGAAGGTAAGAAAAAAAAAAGAAAAGCAAGAGGAAACGATGTATTTGGGTTAGAGCATGGATTGCTAGGCGATCAGAGAGAGGAGTTAATAACACATTACTCGAAGAACTTAGACTGGAAGACATAAAGTCATACAAATTGTACCTCCGAATGGACGAAGTTGTATTTAACTATATATTATCAAAGATAGCACCGCTCATCTCGAAATAAGAAACTCATTTTAGATGCTCAATCAGACGACATATGATCATAATTGTACGCTTGCTGTCAAATAGGATCAAACTTCTATGATCATAGACTATATGAATCATAGGTTGTTATTTCACTGTCATATGTTTATCAAATTAATATGAGTTATATGTCTATGATCATATTTCTATGATAGTCTAATATGGGCCTTAGACCAGTAAACATTATTCAAGTAGATACAAACAGAACACTACAGTCGGACTGTTTACATAAATTGTATAAAGAGGTGGTATAAATAGTAATTCAAACTTATTATTAACCTAATAATAAATAGTACATTGTGCATCAAGGGAGGTAAGTACGGAATCACTAACGAGAGTGTTAGAAGCCCGACGCCGCCAGGCGGAGGGCTTTTATGACTCGAGTTAGTATTCCGCTTATCGACCGTGATGCATACAATGTTTTTCATCACACTTGCCGACAAAATAATGTTTCCAGACATAATATTATAAAAATGACGTACTGAAATTTCTATTACTCCCTAGGGAATTTCACTTTTCTATTACTCCCGCTACGCGCGCAAGCAATGGCGCGCTTAGACAGCAAGTGTGATGAAAAACATTATACATACAGGCGCGGAGGCGAGCGAGCTGTTTATCCGTGAGGCGTGCTCGCTGCTCCGCCTGGCGCCGCTGTCGCCGCTCGCCGGCGCCGTGCTCGCCGGCGCTCGCGTCCTACCGGCGCTGCACGACCTGCGCGCCAAGATGACGCACCCGCACGTCGTGGCCGCCTGGGCCGACGACGAGCTGCCGCTCGAGGTGAGACACGCACACACACACACACACACACACACACACACACACACACATACACACACACACGACCTGCGCGACTTTGTCTTTTATTATAGTGCTCCTTATTTTTAACCGACTTAAAATATCGACATAATACACAAATTTATTTCAATACCTAAAAAAAAAAAATGTAAACAAATATGGTTGACTTTCCACAGCATTTGACGTGTATGACACTCCGTGAAACACGTTCGCAGATATATTTTTACGTTAATACTAATAAATATCAATCATTTTAACGAAAAATGTATATGAACTCAAGGGGGTTTTAAGTTGGTGATAAAACCTAGATTGTGTTCTAAAAGTGTGTGATTATCAAATAATGCAAGTTTTTAGGTTGGTTTACTTTTTTTTTCAACTGATGAATGGTATAGGGCGGATTTTTATTTTGTTGTTGTTTTTTAAAATTTTCCAAATTTGGACTCTTTTACATTTTTTCTACTTAGAATCACGAGCTCTTTCGATCCTGATAGAAATCAAGTATCCGAAAAAAAAATTCCATTGAGTTACTATTTTTCATACACTTTCTTCTACCGTAACTCAGTGGAAGACAAGAAAATGTATGGAATTCTTGGGACACTTTTCTGCTAATGAGGATCGAAAGAGCTCGCGATTCTGAGTAGAAACAATTTGAAAATATCCAAATTTGAAAAATTTACAACAAAATAAAAATCCGCCCTATAGGTAGGTACCTATAATAGTATATTGGTTTAAAACTATCACGATTATCACTAATATACATAGTTTAACGACAAACGGGGCCTAATCGCGTAAATAACCCTACCCTAGAAGTGAATAATCTAGACCAAGTGCGAGTAGTTCGCAAAACCCGTGCAGTTCGGTGTTGATACATTTTCTCGCCAGTCTGCCTGCGAGTTTCAATTTCAATTTATTATATTCATTTAACAATATACATTGTCAAAGTCAAAGTCAAAATATTCTTTATTCAATTAGGCCCAGCAACGAGCGCTTTTGAATCGTTAAACTAAATAGCGAATGAGAGAAAAAAAAACTACCTCCGGTTCTAACCCTACACCACTGCCTGAGAAGAATCCGGCAATAAACTCAGCGGGACTTACTTTTTTCAAATAATAGTTTTATAACATCTTACGGCTAACATGCATTAATTAAAAACAAACATAAATTTGATTTAATATAAATACAGATATAGTACATTAACTAGAGATGAAGTCTCTAATAGTCAGAACAATTATATAAATTTAATGAATTTTGAGAAATGTATAGATGTAAAGATATATGTAAAAGGGCATACAATTGTTTTTAGTTAGACGTTAAAATTAGCATTATGATACTGCTAGAGATGTAAAGGTCTCTAGTTGTCAGAGTAAAAAGAAAACAAACGGATACATTTCACTAAATGTTTCAGAGATGTATAAGGTCTCCATGCGTCATAATATTAAATAATTATAAATAAACAAACATGTAGCGAATTCAATTTCTCATATCAAGAACAGCAGGAAAATTATTTGAATTTAAGCCATGAGTGAGCTTGATTAGACCGGTCTCCGCAAACAGCACCCGTTCACGAGTATGACGCGTATCTCAGCCATCGCCTCCCTCAACCTTCTTTCGGGAAAGTGGCGACCCGATCAACGACGCCACCGTAAGCAGAGACCTTAAAGTGAGCATGACTGTGCAAGCTATCTGGCAGACAATATAATTTAAATACTATGAATGCTGACCATATTTAGTTTCATGAGAATTTATATTCGTACTTGCCCGTTACATATATGACAACTATCACAAGAACAAAAAAATAGAAATAGAAATAACTAGGACAGAAAATCTGAATACAAAATTAAAATTACTTAGGTGTAAAGGACTCTAAGTGTCGACATAATATACATTAAAATAGGAAAAATTAAAATAAAAAGATAATCTCGGAGATGTATAAAGTCTCCAAGTGTCAAGACTACATATTAGTAATACGGAAAAAAAAACTAAGATAATGACTATCTTACGTCAGATCTATAATTAATGATAACAATATGAAACACTAGTATGATAGTAAACATTCACTTATGTATATGATTTACCGAACACGTTAAGGTACTGGCTTAAAAGCATCCTTATCATTTATGAAGTCGTTAATGGTATAATACGCCTTACTTATCAAGTAGCGCTTAACCTGAGACTTGAATTTATGCTGTGGCAAATTTGTTAAATCACTAGGAATTTTGTTATAAAAACGTGTACAGTTCCCAACGAAAGACGCACTAACCTTACGGAGACGGTGGGCCGACACAGCCAGCTTATGTTTATTCCTAGTGTTAAAGTTGTGAACATCACTATTCTTCTTGAATTCATGAATGTTTTTACGAACATACATAATATTGTCCAGGATGTATTGGGAGGCTACAGTAAGTATGTGTGCCTCTTTAAATTTCTCCCTAAGGGAGACCCGAGCACCTAGTTCATAAATGGAGCGCACAGCTCGCTTTTGTAGCACAAAGATGGTCTGAATATCTGCCGCTTTCCCCCACAACAAAATCCCGTATGACATGACACTGTGGAAGTAGCTGAAGTATACCAGCCTAGCCGTCTCGACGTTCGTCAGGTGCCTGATTCGCCTCACTGCATATGCGGCAGAGCTGAGTTTGCCGGCCAATGCTGCCACCTGTGCATGCCATTGTAGTTTAGAGTCTAACGTCACACCCAAAAAAACTGTCTGATCTTCAAATTCCAGTGATTCACCATTTACTTTGATCATACTGTTGCTTACCTGCTTAACATTGGGTAAGGTAAATTTAATGCACTTAGTTTTCTTGGCGTTCAAAAGTAAGTTATTTACTGTAAACCAGTTTACAACAGTAGATAGCGCTTCATTAATGGTATCAAAGCTCTTTTCTTTTCTATCCACTTTAAATATGAGTGACGTGTCATCAGCAAATAATACAATGTCATGTTTCTCTCGCACAAGGTTAGGAAGATCATTAATCATTGTGTTTGAATTTATACTTAAAAATACAATAAAAAAACATAAAAATGTACAAGAACACTAAACATAAATCCGTACAAAAGGAAATAAATACAAAAAAAACAAGTCCATATAAAAAGAAATAAATACAAAACAATATTAAGCAATAATTAACAGCATAAATTAACAGTCATAATGTAATTTAGTTAATGTTTATAGATTAAGCTAAGACGCATTCCATTAAATTAAAAGTGTTTCAATAATAATAAGAATAGAACTGACAGCAAGAGACCTGATGGTATGTCTCTGGTTCCGTGGAGTATGGGACGGGTGCTGGTGTGGGATGCAACCTGCGTAGATACGCTAGCCCCGTCTCATCTCCACCGAACCTCTGCGAGGGCAGCGGCAGCAGCAGAGGCGGCTGAGAAATCCAAGGTGGGAAAATACAGTTGTCTCGGCGCCGAATATAATTTCGTTCCTTTTGGCGTCGAGACTTTTGGTCCGTGGGGTCCTAGCGCTCTGAGTCTCTTCAAAGACCTATCGAAGAGACTCAGAGACGCCACGGGAGACCCAAGAGCTGGCAGCTTCCTCGCTCAACGCATTAGCTTGGCAATCCAGCGAGGAAATGCTGCCAGCGTCCTGGGTACCATGCCGCAGGGGCCTGTTTTAGATTTATTTTAGATTTTATTTAGTTTTATTTTAGATTTTATCTAGTTTTAGTTTAGTTATGCTTTTTAAATTAAATTTATTTGTAATTATTGTAATAAATATTTCAATAAAGAGGTACTCTTAGCAAAAAAATAATAATAATATAGTTAACAAAAAGAAAATAATAATACAATCAATAATAAAAACATAACTCAATGTCAAAATTAATTACAGAAAGAAATCTATTACAAGCTAATCACAAAACATGATAATAATCACACAACATGACAGGTTTAGTTGTCGTCTATAAATTCGTTAATGGAATAATATGCTTTTTTTAAGAGTATCTTTTTTAGCCTCGCCTTAAAAATATGACTATTAAATATTCCTTTTAGTTCCACTGGCAACTTGTTAAACAAATAAATCGATTGATAGCACAGCGCATGTTTAGTTATATTAAGCCGGGGAATTATTTTATTTGGCAAATCTTTCCTTCTAGATAGCAAGCGGATCGCTCTTTCTTCGTTATTTTCATAACGATTTAAATGCTTAACCAAATCAGTTAATACCGTGATGATGTAAAGACACGGCAAGGTCAAAATTTCAAGATTTATAAAGTGGACCTTACATGATTCATGTTGTGGAATGCGTGCAATTATTCTGATTGCTCTTTTTTGTAAAATATAGGCAGCATCAACATTGTATTTGTAGCCATTACCCCATAACTTAACACTATACCTTAATTTGCTTTCTATCAATGCATGATAAACCGTCTTAAGCTGTTTGGTTCGGATCTCGTCCCTTAGACTACGCAGAGCGTAGCACCCAGAACTTATAGAACTACATATATCTTGCACTTCGAACTTCCAGTTTAAAACAGAGTCTATATTTATGCCGAGAAACTTTATTGAGTTAGCCTGAGCTATAACATTTCCATTCAGTTTGATATCTAGGGTTTCTGAAGTTCTAGGATCCGACGTAAACTATATCAAACTGGTTTTGTTAGTATTTATTTTTAAGTTGTTCGCACTGAACCAATAATTAAAAGCCATGAGAGCAGTGTTTACCCTATCGTGGAGTTCAACCATATTATCAGCCGAGATAATGGCGTTAGTGTCATCGGCAAAGACAACCAACTTTATGTGTGTTCCCAATTTATTCATAAAATGTATTAAATCATTCAAGAAAATTAGAAAGAATATAGGGCCAATAATCGAGCCCTGTGGGACACCACGATCTACGACTACATTTTTAGATCTGAATATCTTTTCCATATTCTGCTCCACTGATTTTAGTTCTACATACTGTTTCCTATTCGTTAAATATGATTCAAATATTCTCAACACATTATGTCTGACGCCGTAATGCTCAAGTTACAGAGTACAGGTTTAACGTCAGTATAAAATGAAACGTAAGTTTCAAAGTCAAAGGCATTTATTCAATTAGACAGAAGAATACAGCACTTTTGAATGTCAATAATAAAATAATAATAATGAAGATACATAAGTAACAATTGATTAACCCTAAAACAAAAATTATAAAAGTAAAAACACATGTTCGAATGTCAATAAAACAGAAACATAATTATATCAACAGAATAGATTAAAATTAACAATTACAACAGAGAAAATTACATTAATAATCGACAAAATATTTAATTAAAATATATCACAAGGGTTTCAAAAGGATTACGTCAAACAGAAAAAGAGTAAAGAAAAGTTACGGATCGATTTTTCCGCGAAGTCTTGTTAGTCGTTAAAACTTAGCATATTTATGTCGGGTCAGAATGTAACCGTGCCGAAGTTCATAAACCTGCAGGTGGACCTGGGCGAGGACGGCGGCGGCTACCACTCGGTGTTCGCGTGCCCCATCCTGCGTCAACAGGCCTCCGACCACAACCCGCCCATGCGGCTGCTGTGCGGACACGTCATCTCGCGCGACGCGCTCAACAAGCTCGCCATGGGCGTCAAGTGAGTACTACTACCACTACTGCTACTTTACACCCACTACCACTACTACTACTTTACACCCACTACCACTACTGCTACTTTACACCCACTACCACTACTGCTACTTTACACCCACTACCACTACTACTACTTTACACCCACTACCACTACTGCTACTTTACACCCACTACCACTACTACTACTTTACACCCACTACCACTACTGCTACTTTACACCCACTACCACTACTGCTACTTTACACCCACTACCACTACTGCTACTTTACACCCACTACCACTACTGCTACTTTACACCCACTACCACTACTGCTACTTTACACCCACTACCACTACTGCTACTTTACACCCACTACCACTACTACTACTTTACACCCACTACCACTACTGCTACTTTACACCCACTACCACTACTGCTACTTTACACCCACTACCACTACTGCTACTTTACACCCACTACCACTACTACTACTTTACACCCACTACCACTACTGCTACTTTACACCCACTACCACTACTGCTACTTTACACCCACTACCACTACTGCTACTTTACACCCACTACCACTACTACTACTTTACACCCACTACCACTACTGCTACTTTACACCCACTACCACTACTCCTACTTTACACCCACTACCACTACTGCTACTTTACACCCACTACCACTACTACTACTTTACACCCACTACCACTACTGCTACTTTACACCCACTACCACTACTACTACTTTACACCCACTACCACTACTGCTACTTTACACCCACTACCACTTTACACCCACTACCACTACTACTACTTTACACCCACTACCACTACTGCTACTTTACACCCACTACCACTACTACTACTTTACACCTCCTGGCCCCAATTTCACCACTTTGACAGGTGCTACAATTGTAAATTTACTGTTTCTCCAATCGGGGGCGTCTATTGGCTACAGATACAGCTTACCATCGGAAGGGCCGTACGTTTGTTTGCCACCAACATTAAAATGTAGTTCAGGTACTTTAATAAATCAGCAGTAAATAACTACTTTTTGGCGGAGCAAAATTACAATTGTCACAAAAAACTCGACAATTGTAGTGAAATTCCGACATAAGTCGAACCTCGAGTCAAGATTACATTAAAATTGTACTAAACCTTGCGACAATTGTCACGGGTTTCGGAACATAAAAAGTAGTTTATTAACGATATAATAACGTTATTAGTAATAATTTGATGTTGGTGGCAAACAAGCACATGGACCGTCCGATAGTAAGCGATAGCCGTAGCCTATGGATGCCTGTGACGTCAGTAATAGTGATATTTTACAATTGTCAAACTTGTAATTATGGTGAAATAGGCCACTGGTCAAACAGCGCGTGGATTTGAGGCTCCGTTTTGTGCTATCGCTTCATTGCTGGGCTTTTTCTCAGGGCTGAGTCGGCTGGGTTTCTATGGCAGCGGTGGAGGGTCACTCTTGGTCTGCTTGCAATAGACGGCGTTGAAGCCGAGCGACTCGATTGGCAGGGCCGCCATGAAGTGAATTAATAAGAACATGCCTTTTTATAATAAAACTAGCGACCCCGGCTTCACACCAGTGCTATACTGATATTAAAACGTATCATAGGCTCTGCGCGAGAAAAATGTCTGCTCTTTAAGGAAGGAGCCTCCGAGCATCTTTACGAGCTAATAACAATGAAATTGTGCCTAAACGGTTGTTCGTATTTCCAGGTTGAAATGCCCATACTGCCCCATGGAGCAATCCCCTTCGGAAGCGCGCCAGATCTACTTCTCCTGAGCAACCGGCTCCTGCCAACTACATTGTACTCGTTACTAGTTAGTCTAGTTATTTACCAATTTGGAGGAATATTCGTCTATTCTAGAATTCGAAAGTTCGACTACGAGCCTTTGGTTGCCGTTATTCAGTTAAGTCGTGCTGCAGCTCATATGGCTAGAATTAAAAAATCGAAGATATATTATAGTCACACTGTAGGGTTAGCATATGATTAAACCACTAGTCCTACCGCGAGCGAGTGACCACCAAAAGATAAGCGTTCCGATATGAACAAAAGAGACACATTTGTTTTCTGAAGGTATAAATATTATATTTTTCCCTGATAGCCGTTGTCTTTAAGGTTCAAGAAAATGCGGCTCTTTCAATTTTACGTCCTATAATTTAGACACACGTCTTTGATTGGCTTAAGGTTGTAGTACCTTCGAAACATTAAGTACAGATGTCGCTAGTGATTAGCTTCATAATACTATTGACTAAACTCGCTGTGATTCACGAAAGGTCGTCTGGTGTAATTGAAAGCATGTTGGACCGGCAATCCAGAGGAAGCGGGTTCGAATCCCGTGACAACCAGAGTCTTTCGCAGTTGTTTTTTTCTAAGGTAAGCACATCTGTTACGACATTGTGGGATTGTCCTATAATTTGTTAACAATCTTTTTTTAAGTGAGTGTGATGACATATTTTGTTCAGTTATATGGCTGAACAGAGCCTAATGCTTTCGTCTGTAACATGTATCACATCATCAGCCTATGTTAGTCCACTGCTGGACGTAGGCCTCTCCTATTAACTATGCGTATAGACGCATTAGGAGGTAAATGCCCATAATCGCCACGCTGGGCAAGCGGATTGGCGATCGCAGTAATGTGTCCACTATGATGACGCTGCTGCCCATCATCAATCTTGTAGAATGGTCAGTGACACTTTAATCCCTTAGTCGACTCTTACGACACCCGCAGGAGGAGTTGGGGTGGTGACAAATGTATTCTTACTGCCGTCACCACACGGCATGTGGTTTTTTTTCATTGTAACATGTATACAATGAAAAAAAAACAAAAACCAGTTTAACGGCGCTACGCTCAATTCTTACTTAACTAATTTTACAATATCGTGTTTTACTATTGTTAGTAGGAAGAAGGCAGACTCGAGTGGCAGATTGACGTTGACAGATTTTTTTCTATTTCATTGTACTGATTGCGGATTAACGTATTAGGCTCTACAAACGTCACCTCACTCACTTAAAATAGTACATTACGACAAAGGTGCGAAAAACATGAAATTCGAAACGAGTGGCGATGTTTTAAATCGACACGAGTTACGAATTGCGTTTTTGCACTTGTCTCGTACGACGTTTTTTAGTAGAGATGGCCCTCCGAAGTTTTGAACCTGACGTAAAATGACCCACTTCTCGCACTAGAGCCTAAAAATACACCATATGTACTAAAAAAAGATTATTAATAATTTAAAAATAAAAGAGAAGGAAATAAAAATAAAAGAGCCGCATTTTCTTGAACCTTAAAACGACGGCTATCATGGAAACATAATAGTACATTACTGCAGACGCCGGGAAAGACTCACTACGTTCGGCCGTTCATACCTACTCAGCCGGTAAGCCCATTTCACGACGAGGCATGTATAGTGCTTTTCTCAAACATATGCAATGAAATAAAAAATACTGCAATCGAAAAAACAGAATTTAGCTGTTTAGCCTGTTCACGGAAAACCGACGCCATGTTTAAAAAAAATATTACTTACCGGCCTAGGCCGTTAAATTCGTATGATAATCCTTTACTGTTATCTCGAGGTCATCCGCCAGCAACGTCATACTTAAAAGCCTATGATGACGAACATAATGACAACATTTCATTGCATGGTTGAGAAAATAATATTCATACGTTCAGAAAACTTTACATAGCCATTTACAGCGCTACTATAAACATCGCCGTATCTTTATTTGCACGGGAGCACTTATATTTTATTTTCTTTTATAGCCAATAGCTTACTCGCTTTGGGACCTGTGCCTAAGGGTGCGGCTCCACTGACACGGAGCGGAGCGGAGCTGTGCTAAATTGACCAATTACATTCTTCAATTACATTCAAATTCACAATTCGAAAACTGTGATGCGGTCTCGTTGGCCGAGCTTCGCTCCGCTCCGCGTCAGTGGAGCCGCACCCTTAAGCGACAGTAACTCGCGGCGACATAGCGCTATCCCAATATTACAGGTAAATTCACGAAAGCTGGCACGAATGGATCGAGTCAGTGACAGAAAGTATCTATGTGTGGATGTCAAAATGACAGTAGATACAGGTTGATATACGACGACTGCATACACACAATGATAGATGTCATTCATTTCATTCATTCCATTCATGCCAGCTTTAGTGAATTTACCTGTAAAGGGTTCATTACATTTTCGTAGTAGTTAAATCTAGACTAAGTATCCGTGTAACAAAGTTGAAATTTCAATTAGACTAAAGTGCAATAGAACCTTGTAATTTTGGGGGCAGAGATAGACTATCCTTCCCTCTTTTATTAACATAGTAAAAGACGGAAAGTAGAAACACACTGTCACACCAATCATGTGCTAACCCAACAGAAAAGAAAATTTTCTTAAAAAAATATAGTAGGAAGATGGTATTATAACCAAAAAAATGTATGGCTAAGTATTTTTGTAGAAAAATCTCTATATTCATTATTAATAAGGCTTTCATGAAAGATGTAGGTGTGGTGTCCAATAATTGGCCTTAAAATAATACCTACAGTGTTTTTAACCGTTCAAGTGTTTTTTGCGAAACTGTGTTCTACCACTTCCGTAATTAAGTTATTACGGAATTATAATACATATACTTAGACCTGACTTGAAATTAAGGAGTGTCCTTTGAAAAGGGCCTATTTCCACTTCGGCAATAGAGATTATTTATTTATCTTACTAAAACATAGAAAAAATAACGCTTGTTGACAGGATGGAAATAAGCCCTTTTGAAAAGTCACTCGTCAAATAAAATATACCTTGAATACACGGCCGGTTGCTGTGTTGAATATCATTGCAAGGATTTATATATTACATATATTTTCGAGGCAATATGCACATCAGAACTGGGTGAATTTTGCAATAAGCTTTGTCACCTAACATAGGTAGGGATCGGATCTGTTTCTTTTAGAAAAAACCTCGAAATAGCCCAATATTTTAAAACGATTTATACTCTTTATGTAGTGCTTAATATTTTATGTAACGAACAAGATTGTACTTTTAAATTACTCCATTAACAAAGAATTTATATACTGAACAGTAGAACGAAAAACAATACGGTTCATATGAATAAAGTGTACAGGTAAATTAGTGAGAACTCGGAATTGAATTTGTTGTAGCGCCTACTGTGTTGACATTGTATATTTCAATTTTCTCTTCGGTAGGTACTATCAGAACCTGATAAATAACTTCTTTCTTCATGCCTCTTCCAACCTTTTCTGCTCAGCCCTCTGCATATTAAAATTGCAATAAAAATTGTTTATATTCCAGCTTTTGGGCGCCATTGAGGTAGTTTTTCTATGTAATGAAGGCCAAAAAATAGTGGCTCAGTTCTCAGCATACCTGGAAATTACCGTACAACCGCCATCAGATATATCTGAGCTGCCACGGAGCTCAAAAATATCTGAACACGCACTCTAGCGCCATGTCATAGGGGTCGGAACTATGGGTGCAAAACTTTAAAATTGACATATGGGAACACTTTAGCCAAGAAAAATAAGAATATTATTGAAAAATCTGTATCCAATTTTATTCCCTATCTCGGAATCTTCAACTTGCATTATGTGGGTGTGTAGATATGTATATGTATTTTATGGATGTATGTGCTATGTCAAGTCGACTTGAGAAGTTTTGTTAAAGTTTTGCACCCATAGTTCCGACTCCTAGGCATGTCAATAGAGACGTGTTCAGATATTTATGAGCACCCTGGCCGCTCCGATATATTTGATGGCGATTGTACAAAAGCAATTCCGGATTCGCTTTTAATATTAGAAATTCGTCGATTGAAAACCAAAACTAAGTAACAGATACCTACTTAAAATAAAGCTCGTATTTCAATTCCGATTCCATACTGACTTACGACGTTGCTATGAGTAGTGACTATTAGGGTGTGCTCCCGGTTCTGAATTTGTATGGCAAGAACCGTGAATTCCCGGTTCCGGTACTGTATTTGTATAGAAAGCCAGAACCGGAAGCACACCCTAGTGACTATAGTGTTTATAGTGAGTTTTGGTTGTACGAAAAAATGTAATAAATAATAATCCTACTAGGTGTCATTACCGTCATGGTCCATTCGGTATACCTATAACCAGGGCCCGTAATTTTCATGCCGATGACATCAATTTGACGTCACGCTCCATTTAGGGTGATCCGAAATAGTTTTATTGTTAAGTATTAATCATTAGTCGTCAATCATTTTAATCATGTACAAATAACTTCAAAAGTAGTCTATTTACACGTGAAATAAAGAATACCTACTTGATACGTGAAACGTAAATAAAACTATTTAATTTGTTTTTATAAATAGATTTTATTAAATGAAATTGTAACACATTTCAATAATTTCGTAAAAAACAGAATTCCTCTTTAACATACAACACGTATCAAGTAGGTATTATTAATTTCACGAGTAAATATACTACTTTTGAAGTCATTTGTACATGATTAAAATGATTGACGACTAATGATTAATACTTAACAATAAAACTATTTCGGATCACCCTAAATGGAGCGTGACGTCAAATTGATGTCATCGGCATGAAAATTACGGGCCCTGCCTATAACTGAGACGAGTATATTAATTTATCCGTCTAATCAGTTTCAATTGCGAACCAGAAGGTGATTTTTGATTTACTTTGAATGACACAAAAGTCTATTTCTCAAACATGCAATGAAATATTGTCTTTACGTTCCTTAAAATAGACTCGGAAGTATCGCTTTTAGGGCAGAGTAACTCACTGGGTTGGAAATGGAATTTCATAACACTATTCAGGCCTAGGCCTGCAAAGTAACTTTTTTTTTTAATTTCAACAACATGGTATTTTTTTATTATTTCTTTGTATGTTTGAGAAAAGCACTATACATTCCTCGGCGTGAAATCGGATTCCCGGCCTCGTTACCTATCCGGCCGTATAATACCAACTTGCCCGGAAATCCTCATTTTCCCGGCCTCTGATGTAATGTATTATTTTCGTGGTTTTGATATTGAAAGTTTAAATCACATTATTTTTATACTCATAAATGTTTTAATCTAATAGAATTCTTAATGATTTAATTAATTGATCTTTCGTGCTTACCATTACATAGAGAAAAAAATATAAACATTTATTAAATGAGCCTAGTTACTGGTGTAAGATATTAGATACCTATATGAATGGTACTAGATATTGTGTTTTTTTATATATAAAAATGGTGGTAGTGACGTCTTTCAAGCCATTTTTGCAAAATAGCTTGAAAAATATCACTACCACGTATGTGGTATGAGCCAAGTGTATGTTGGGTTTTAGTTGAGATAAACTATGGCTGGATGTACACCTTAACGTGTACATAAATTTCAGTAAATTACTCTTATTTATACAAAGCGATTACTTTGTTACTACATGGTAAGGTTGTGGATTTATAACTGATTTATTGTTATGCCGTACATATAAGTAGAAAAACGAATAATAAATATGCAATATTGCTACTCAATACTGCTCGTTTCTCTGTTGTCTCTTATCATTGACTAAATGAGGTACAGTTAGTCACATAGATACCGATCGCAGTTCTGACGGTTTTCCTAATTTAAGGAATAGTCTAGAACAATTTTTGTTGAGGTAAAGTAGCATTGTAGTTATTCACCATGGTTTCCTCGGCAGTCCTTTTTAAACAGCAAAACCTGCCGTTGTTGCCTAATGCTTCGTCGGGATCTAGGCATACGGTAGTTTCGCAGGAAGCTCTTGGGAAACCAAAACGGCAAGAACAATCGTTGCGATTTTTGTGACACGTGGCAGTATGTTTATGTATTTGTACCTCTTCTACTAATTTCTTCAATACGGGGTCAGTGGGAGTCAAAGAGCATGAGACAACTCTTTCAATAACCTCGATTCCCTCCGGCGTAGAAAAATCTGGTATATTATCGCACCAAACCAGCATATGTAGATGCGGACTCCCACGATTTTGGAATTCATAATCATAATAATAATCATAATCATATTTATTGGTAAAATCATTTTACATGTCAATTAACATTTACATTTATGTACATAACGTAAATACACCAGTATAATAATAAAATTCTACAAATACATCAGTATAATAATAAAATTTTCTTACTATAAAAATAATTCATTATGGTTATAGAAAGCCTGCTCGACAAGCCAGTTTTTTAACCTAATTTTAAATATTGACGCACTCGGCGCTGCGACAACTTCGCTCGGAAGGTGATTATAAACCTTGCGACCCATGGCATGAACGAGCTTTTTCGATTTAGAGAGTCTGAGAGGTACAAGGGGTAGTTTTCCGGCTCGCGCACTCCGGGTTTCGTACCTACGATGAACCTCCGTACTGATCGGAGTGGATTTCACCTCCTCGCGGGTGATCACGGCCATTTGTAATATTAACATAGAAGGGAGCGTTAGGATACCTAGGTTTTTAAATATAGGTTTTGCAGAAACCATTTGTGGCACGCGCGCTATAGCGCGTACTGCACGTTTCTGAAGCCTAAACACTCTCTCCCATTCCGCGGCCCCTGCCCAGAACTCAATTCCGTACTGTAGGTGTGCGTGTACCGAAGCGAAATAACAAGAGCGGACCATTTCTACCGGCAGGACACGAGCCAGCCGTTTTAGCGCGAAACACGCTGTCGCGAGTTTATTGCACACTTTATTAATGTGGCAACTCCATGTGAGTCCGCTGTCAAGCTCGAATCCCAAAAATGTGGAGTTAGAGACCTGTTCAATTACTTCTCCCTTCACCAACACTGATAACGAGCTCATTTGACGTCCCGACAGATCGAAATTAATGAGGTGAGTTTTATGTGTATTCAGTATGAGACCATTGATACTAAACCAGTTTGCTATTCCGGCGGCCGTAATGTTGATTTTTTGTTCGATCTCCTCATAAGACGCGGCCTGCACAACAATTGCGACATCGTCAGCGTACATATAGGTCTCCCCACAGCCTACTGCATCGGGCAGATCGTTCAACAGCAAAGAGAAAAGTATATTCGATACTGAGGAACCTTGAGCGACGCCCATACTTGTGACTACAGCGTCAGATCGTACGCGGCCATTGTCAGCTATAACAACCTGCTTCCTGTCTCTTAATAGGTTTGCCATCAACGCCAGTGCGGGACCTTCTAGTCCGTAGTGCCGCAGTTTGTCTGTAAGCAGGTTACGATCCGCCACGTCGAACGCCTTGGACAGGTCGCAGCAAAGGACGGCGACTTGGGTCTTGCATTCGCGGGCCTCCAGTATCTGACGAACTACGGCTCGTGTCAGCGTGGTGGTTGAACGCCCTTTTCGGTACGCATATTGTCTATTAGACAGTGCATTGGTTGTGGTGAGGAAATCTGTAAGCCGAGAGCTTAGGCCGTGTTCAAATATTTTGGCGATTACCGGGATAATCGCTACAGGTCTATACGCGTCTATATCGGTCTTCTTTCCCTTCCCTTTGTATAGCGGCGAAATTCGGCTTTCTTTCAGAGGGTCAGGAAAGACGCCCTCACGAAGGCATCTATTGAACACAAAGGTAAGTATTGGGGCCATATCGACTGCTACAGAGTGGATCAGTGTCACGGAGATGTCGTATATATCTCGCGTAGTTTTCTTCGCTATACAGGTTGTGACGATGCGGAATACCTCGTCTGGTGTAAATGGCTTTAGCTTAACGCAGCGATCGGCGGGCGGGCGGGCGGCGCGCAGGGCGGCTAGAGCGCGCGACACGTCGGCTGGTGCCGCGCCGCATGCAACTGCGGCTCCCGCGAACCTGCCATTCATCGCGTCAGCGGCGGCCTTTTTTGTTTTGTACTTCCTGCCCTCGGTGTCAAGGACTAGATCCGTATAATCCACGCGATCCCCGGAAGTGGTTTTCCCTTTTTCGCGGTTTATTATACTCCACATCGTCCCAATCGTGTTAGCGCTACTGGTAATGGCATTAGAGTAGTAGCTAGTTTTTTCTGAGTTCAGTAAGCTATTGTACTCACGATTCATGTCGGTTATTAGATTTGACACATGTTCATTATCCGGAAATTGTTTACCTAGATCTATAATATCGAACAATAGGGTTTTGAGGTCGTTAATGTCTCTAGTTACCCACGATTCTCTTTTCCTGTTACTAATCGTTTTAATCGGAAAACAAATTTCGAATTTATTTCTAATAGTATTAATGAGTGACTCTATTAGCTTCGTGACGGATTCATTATTGCGGTGTATGGTTTCCTGCCAGTCCACACTCCGTATCGCCATTCGGAATTCATTGTAGAATCGCGTTGAGAACACCCTGCCGCGGCGAGTGAGGGGTGCGGGCGGGGCGCGCGGGCGCAGTAGTTCGGCGCGCACGGCGAGGTGGTCGCTGAGGTGTGTGGCGACGGGCTCGGCGCGCAGCAAGGCGCGCGGGCCGTTCCAGTATACGTGATCTAGGTTGGTTGCCGTAGTGGCCGTGACTCTGGTAGGAAAATTTACCATGTTTCCAAAATCATGGGCCGCTAGTAGGTCACATAATTGTTTCAGCTCTAGCTTACTATTGCTCCCGGTGTCATCTATATTAGTGTCTCCTAGGATTAAACAGTCTTTATCAACACTGCTAATTTTGTCGAGCAGACTATCTAGATACCTTAGAAAGTCATAGGAACTGACTAGGCAGTTTGACCTATAAATACATAAAATAGTTACATTATAGTCAATAAGATCGACAGCTGATATTTCACATACCCGGTCTTTCGCTAATACAGTGAGATCCGTATTTTCGAGCGCCCGAATATTATTACGAACGTATATACAAGAACCGCCGTGCAGACCACTCGAACGACAGTAACTAGACATTAACTTATAGTTATCTAAATTAACACATTTTAAATTAGCGCTGTCTAACCAATGCTCAGTTAAAGCGAGTACGTCGCAATTTAATTCATTACGCAGTAATACCTCCAACCGCTGCGTCTTGTTGTCTAGTGCGCGTATATTTTGTTGACATACAACAATTTTTTTTATATTTCTAACCGCGGGTATATCAGCTGCGCTGCACTCGTTTGTCTGTTGATAACACTGCGCTGGCGCCGGAGCGACGGTCGTGGTATTCAATCCTGTACCAGAAATCCACAAGTGGACCACCTAAACAATCGGGATCACGTTTGAGAAAACGCATGAGGGCATTTACACGAACTGTGAATTGTCTAGCGACGACTACTGGGTGTCTTTGAACTAAATCCAAGCGCTCTGGAAAGGAGAGGCCCTCTGCTTCATTTACATTACGACCATCTGCTATTAGTAAAGCTTTGATCATGTCAGGCCAATTAAGATCATTACAGGAGAATGTCAAAAACCAACTGGGGGGCCCCAAAGTGCGAACCATTGCGATGAGTTCGGAACAACATTTTTGCCAATAAGATGCTGAACCTCTGATATTCCTCATAGTCAGGTGCATATTGTCTATAAGTCCCTGTGGTGTTTGCTCACCATGGCCCTGACGCATGCGACAAGATACCGAAACACTTGACTTTGCTCGGTAATATTCTACAATTGATAAAGCAAAGAACAAATAATCATTTCGGTTAAATCTTTTGTCCATGCTCATTACTCGACTTTGAAAATAATCCAATGGTCTAATTGGAATATCTCGTTGCTCTCCGAAGCCATTTTTCCCATCAGGAAATAAACTGTACCAAGCGAGTTCCTCTGTGCGTCTTTCGCGATCGACATTTAAAGGCGGCGCTGTTTTCCTTGTAATTTCAGCCAATCTAATCTCTGTATTGTTATGACAATCGTTATTGTGGTCTACAGAAACAACGCTTTCTAGATTAGGCACGGATTCGTCGATGCTACGGAGCATACTTGTTGTTTCAATTACTATAGTATTTGTATTAGATACAGCTGATTTTTGTAACTCTGATGTAATTTCTTGCTCATTGGATACTTTATTAGAAGAGTCTCTACTCCTTTCACTCTGAAGAACTTGTGAATGCTCTTGGCGTTCTTGGATGTCTATTGTTTGATGAGAATTCCTCGATTGCAATTCTGGTGAAGCTAATACTCGATTTTCAGGCGTTACAACCAAAGGAGTTAGTGAGTAAATATTTATATACAGATTGTCTGGAGCTGCGCGTACCAAATATAAATTGCGACGCAATAAGTTGTATAATTCGTCTACATTTTGGAACCTCATACCAGTGTAGGGCAAAACGTAACCTAACTACAGATTACTAACTTCGGTTACATTTTGTAGTTAGTAATCAAGATTTTAGATTTTATTAAATAATCGTAAAAGTAGTTAAACATTTAGGTTACTAAATACAAATTGTAATCGCAATCACGGTTACTTTTTATAACTACAAATATGGAGTTTGGCACATCAAGATAGGAGGTTTGCATGTCTACGCAAACTCTTTAATGTGCCAAACTCAAAGATGGGTGGGTATCTTTGAGTTTGTTTCTATGGTAATAAGTGACAATAACTTTATACTAAAAATGAATT
This sequence comes from Thaumatotibia leucotreta, assembly GCA_025490895.1. Classification (NCBI taxonomy): domain Eukaryota; kingdom Metazoa; phylum Arthropoda; class Insecta; order Lepidoptera; family Tortricidae; genus Thaumatotibia; species Thaumatotibia leucotreta. Next base: position 110,040 of record JALPQI010001172.1, on the reverse strand, counting down.
CTGCTAACATATAATTAGAAATCATTTGATATAAGCAAAGTAAAAGTAAGTTCTGTTTAATTAACAATGTTATTTTTTAGTAGTAAAGGATGACCAGTTATTAACGATTTATCCTAGTATACACGGTGTAATATGACGAATCCGAATAATTTTAACAGCGTATTCTTGAGATCGTAAGGGGCAAAACATGTTATATAAAATTTTCTGGATTTGGCCTAGTTTTAGAGATAAGTATTTAAATGTTTTCCTAAATAATTATTTCGTACTAAGTCAGTAGAAAATATCTTTTTGATTGCAGTTTTGCCACTTAGTGATCTAGTCTAGACATACCTTCTAACGGACATCCAAACAATTAAAAAAAATTGTAGTCTCACTACAAAATCATAATAAAAAGTTTTGGTTAACTTAGATTGATGGCTTTTTCAATATTTATATCTTTTAAAGTTCAGGAGAGTTCAAAACAAAGAAAAACACATTTTTTGCGAAAAAAAAAACTTATAATATAACATTTTTTACTTCTTAAGCCCTTAGGAACACCCTTCTAAAATTATTCGCATTTCTTGTATCGTGTAAGTATACGGTATTGTATAGTCTGAGCATTTTTCCGCAAGTCGACATCAATCGTGCCTTTAATGTGCATAAGTTGCATAACATATATGCAGGTTTCCTCAAAATGTTTTTCTTCACCGAAAAGCTATAAAATCTTGTAAAGGTTACGGGTGTCCTCTAGATTCGGGCAGCCTACTACCGATCTTTGTGGCAGTCTCTAGGGGAAGTCTTCTCGTGTGTGTGTGTGTCTGTTATAAAATTGTGTGTGTATTTTTAGGACTAATGTAATTAGTAGTTATAACTAATCGATTACAGTAGTCATGATTAACGATTTCTTTGTTAACCTTGATTATTGTAGTTAAGTTTCATGTAACCTCAACTAGTTGTAGTTAACTACTTTTGGTCATAATCAGTAGTTAGGTTACAAAAAATAGTTAACTATGCCCAACACTGCCTCATACAACAAGCAGCACCTCTCTTTGGTGCTTTGCCCCCCTTAGGTCCACGTGCATGGGAATCAAATAGCCAAAATGTGCAATTGTCAGCTTCGGTTTTTCAATATACGGCCACGGTAAAGCAATTTGCTGTAAGCAATCCGCAACAATTCTCCCTAAAAAATTGTTCTAGACTATTCCTTAAATTAGGAAAACCGTCAGAACTGCGATCGGTATCTATGTGACCATTGTAAATATTTTCTCCCACAGAAATGTTAAGCGTCTGCCTATTATAGACTATATGCGGCGCAAGATCACTTGCAGCTAGATATTGTGGATTGATTTCGCCAGACGCTGGGATTTGTCTCGTAGCAATTGATTCATTATACAACGTGTCCCCAAGTATCACTATCTGATCAATATCACTTTTGGCCCACTGGTTGGGTTCCAATGTACAAAATGCTGCACAAGCAACAGCGGCTACCGCTGTACATTGATTACCACGAGATTCTGAGCCAAACCTTAAATCGGCCTGGTGAAATGAACCTTGTAATATTGCAACGGTTTCATTAATATTAACATAATTATTTCGAGGGATAGATAATGAGGTACTATTGTCATCACAGATAGGGTCTTCGGAAATTTGTACAATTTCAGAAATGTCTATAGCCCTCTGAAAAGAAGCTTTGACGTCTCTATAGAGCACATTATTAGACATTAACCAGGTTAAAGCGTCATGTAATCTATTTGTGTCTACGATGAATTCTTGAGAACGTTGCAAATTTTCTAGGTTTTCCACAACAAGAACTAGCCTCGCCTGATTTGGTGTAAGAGGTAGCTGTTCCGCTACTTCCACAACGTCCTTTGCAAATAATATTACTTGACCCTTGCACCAATCTTGACAGAACCGGTTTTGTAATTTTATTATTTTTAAAAATGGTATAACTCTGCATAGTAGTCTTTCTTCAAGTTTTGTCAAATTTGACAATTCTTCAGGAGTATGCACCACTGCCATTTTGTTCCAATAAGCTGTAGTTGGAACTTTACGTTTCCTTATATTATTGTAACAACGGGAACATATTATAATGTCGTCTAAATCAACCAATTCTTCTGGTAACATAAAACTATACATTTCAGTTTGTAATTTACAACGCTGTTGTGGATATAACGCTTTGGAACAAATAGCACAAGGAACGTCTGCAAAAATATTAATAGCCTCTTCAAAATCATTTTTCCCTGAAACATCTCTTCGACTGCTATTAACCTGGCGCATATAATTTAATCGAGATGATCTAGTTTCCGCAGATTCATTTGATAAGCGTTCGTGTATCACATCGAGTCGATGCGCACGTTGTTCTTCGGTTTCGTTTGATAAACGTTCCCGTATCACATCTAGTCGATGAGTACGTTGCTCTTCGGTTTCATTAGATAAGCGTTCGTTTATCAAGCCAATCCGATGAGTACGCTGCTCTTCCGTTTCGTTTGACAAACGTTCGCGTATCACATCGAATCGATGAGTACGTTGGTCTTCGGTTTCGTTAGATAAGCGTTCGTTTATCAAGCCAATCCGATGAGTACGCTGCTCTTCTGTTTCGTTTGACAAACGTTCGCGTATCACATTGAATCGATGAGTACGTTGCTCTTCGGTTTCGTTAGATAAGCGTTCGTTTATCAAGCCAATCCGATGAGTACGCTGCTCTTCCGTTTCGTTTGACAAACGTTCGCGTATCACATCGAATCGATGAGTACGCTGCTCTTCCGTTTCGTTTGACAAACGTTCGCGTATCACATCGAATCGATGAGTACGTTGGTCTTCGGTTTCGTTAGATAAGCGTTCGTTTATCAAGCCAATCCGATGAGTACGCTGCTCTTCTGTTTCGTTTGACAAACGTTCGCGTATCACATTGAATCGATGAGTACGTTGCTCTTCGGTTTCGTTAGATAAGCGTTCGTTTATCAAGCCAATCCGATGAGTACGCTGCTCTTCCGTTTCGTTTGACAAACGTTCGCGTATCACATCGAATCGATGAGTACGCTGCTCTTCCGTTTCGTTTGACAAACGTTCGCGTATCACATCGAATCGATGAGTACGTTGCTCTTCGGTTTCGTTAGACAAGCGTTCGCGTATCTTACCAAGCCGATGAGTACGTTGCTCTGCCGATTCAATCATTAAGCGTTCACGTTTCAAATGCAGTCTTTGGGAATGACTTTCAGGACTCTCAAGGCTGCGAATATAATTCGTTTTCGATCGCATTTGAGAAAGCCTAAATTCACGCTTCCTCGAACTCTCTTTTCAAATGCTGATTAAATTTCTTTGCCTATTGTTCCTAAGTCTTTCTTCTCTTACATATTCTGACTCATTAGAACGGCGCTGTCTCATCGAGGCAGCTCTTTTAGATGGTCTACCCATTATTAATTATCACTAAAAAGTACAAAATAAAACAAACTTTTTAACAAAAAATAAAACCGACTTCAACACAAAATAAAATCTGTCTTAAACACTAAAAAGAACAAAATAATATTTTTTACTCAATATATTTAGGTTACGTGAATTTCAATCTGTGCCTGAATTCGGTTGGGACTCCCGTTAATATTAAGAATATAGCCCTCAGAAAACCGTCCTCTAGTGAGCATCCTACCGCGCCCCGCCATGTCTCTCAACTGTCTCCCCAGAAATCCTCGGTGGCGGATGGATCCATGTCTATGTCCACGGCTATTGACATTACGCTACTTCGGGATCAAATAACCTGTTTAACGGAACAGCTGGCAGATGCAGTCTCTGTTATCGAGAATTTCAAATCCGCTTTCACTGCTTGTACAAATAATGTGGAAACATTGAGTAGAAAACTAGAGTCAGTAGAACGTGCCCTTGAGTTGCGGACCTGCGAGGCGGTCTCTTCAGTAGATTTATCGAAGCCTGTTGACAGTGGTGACGAGACTGACGTTGTTAGCGTTAGTGAGTTTCAGGGAGCACCTGCCTCGAAACGCAATCGGACAAGAAGGACCAAAAAAAACGGAAGGGGTAATGGCTTTCGTACGTTACCCAGTGCGAGTGACTTAGCAATGACGACATCGGCTGAAATTCAACTTTCTGATCCGCCTGTTCACCATATTAACGCCGCTGGCTCTCAACAGTCCCGACGAAGTGAACCCTGTGCTGAAAATTTGTCTACAGACGAAGTGGCCGAGGAATGGAAAGAGGTTGTTGCGAAAAAGAAGCAGAGACGCGAAACATCTATACGTTGCACCGGAGGTCCAAATATTACTACTCTCCGGGCGGTAGAGGCCCGAAAACACATCCACTTGTGGAACATGGTGTCTGGTGCGGAGGAAATACGGGAATATCTTCAGGAGCTTTGTGAGCAGGGCACGTGTACCGTGGAGGAGCTGCAATCTAAAGGCGAATACAAATCCTACAAACTGGGTGTTCCGTTTGCTTATTATGATAAGTGCTTGTCGGCAGAAGTATGGCCCGAGAATGCGAGAGTGAAAACGTGGTTTTTTCGAAAACAAACAAGACAACAAGCTAATAAACCCTCGACCTCCAACTAAGGGCCCCACCATCACCGTTACTTATCAAAATGTAAGAGGTCTAAACACCAAGTTGAAGTTTTTTAGACAAAATATTCATGCTCAGGAAAGTGATATCGTTGTTGTCACGGAATCATGGCTATCTGCGTCTGTTGGAGACGCAGAGCTTGTAGGAGAAGCTTGGAGTATCTTACGCCGTGATCGCGACACTGGTCGACAGGGAGGAGGAGTACTGGTGGCCGCAAGGCCTGGTATTACTATGCGGCGGCGACCCGAGCTTGAAACTGCCAATGGAGAGGACTTGTGGACGTCTTTTGTGGTGGGTGATACTCTTTTTCATTTATGTGTTGTATACATTCCACCAAACTCTTCCGAAAATGTGTATATGCAATTTTTCCAAAAGGTAGAATCATTTATTCACTCTATAGGTGTGGTCATCATTGTCGGTGACTTAAACTTAAACCCTAAGTATACCTCAACTAGTGTCCTAAGTTACTACTGTTATTTTACCACAGTATGCGAATTTGTAGATATGAATGAGGTATTTAATGCGAATGGAGGAATGCTTGACGTGGTGCTGTTTCGAGAACGTACGCACGGTGTTTCGGTTATTGGAGTTCCAGAGGGTAGTCTGGTTCCATTTGTCGACTCTTATCATCCACCTCTTGAAATTTCTATTCCAATCAAAAAAAATCAAAGCGGTCCCGTGCACATCTGCCCTAGTAATCTTGATACTAGACGTGATTGGAATTTCTCTAGGGGAAATTACCAGTTTCTTACCAAACTAGTCTCCGATGCATCCTGGGAGGGTGTCTATGATGCCCAAAATGTGAATGTCGCCGTGAATTGCTTTTATGAAGTGATTTACGGTATTTTCGACACATGCATACCCAGGAAAACAAGATCTAGTAACCCCAGTAGACTTTATCCGGTCTGGTTTACAGCTGGGTCGCGTTTTATAAAGTTACAATTTACAATTTCGCTGTTTGCCTCTCTAACGCACGCACATATTGGCTAGAAAGAGAGGCAAACAGCGAAATTGTAAATTGTAACTTTATAAAACGCGACCCTGATCTTATAAAAGACGTTAAGGGGAAAGCTCATCTTCACCGTCAGTGGAAAAGCACTGGAGATAAGGAAATATATGCCAACTTTTCTAAACTTAGGGCTGACATCAAATTCAGAACGACAAAAGCTTACAATAACTATATTGGCAGACTTCAAACTAACGTAAAAGGCAATCCACGTGCTTTTTGGCAACATGTGAACAATCTGAAATCTAGGGGTGGCTTTGAGAACCAAGTATTCTATGATGGAAAGGCTCATGAGGGCGTAGAGGCTGCCCAGGTTTTCGCAAACTATTTCTCTAGTGTATTTCTTCCAAACGTGCCTTCACTTGACCACACTAATACCTTTGATCGCGGCGGAAGTAACACTGCTAATTTAGTTCACATTGGCACTATATCTCCGGAGGATGTTAAATTTGGTATAGCTCGCTTGAAGCCGCAAAGCTCTTTGGGACCTGATGCCGTTCCAGCGTATATAATAAAGGGCTGCAAAGATTGGTTAGTACGTCCTTTATGTCATATCTTCAATCTAGCTCTACGTACTGGGGTGTATCCGAATCCGTGGAAGGTAACACGGGTGCGCCCGATCCCAAAATTAGGCGATAAAAATAATGTTGAAAGCTATCGCCCCATAGCAATTCTCTCCTCAGTAGCCAAATTATTTGAATGCATTATAAAAAACCTCGTAGCCCCTCAAGTACATCCCTATCTCTGTGACTCACAACATGGATTTCGGCCAAGGCGATCGGTTGAAACGAACCTCCTAACCCTGGTAGACTCTATATCTGAGCATTTGGATAAAGGGATTCAGGTGGACGTGCTGTACCTTGATTTCACAAAGGCCTTCGATCGCGTGGATAACGACATACTATTAGGGAAGCTGAGTAGCATTGGCTTCTCGCCGATGTTGCTTCGGTTTTTCGCCAGTTATCTGTGCGACAGGCAGCAGTACGTACAGCATGGATGCTTCGTGTCCAGTTCCTATCACACTCGTTCTGGAGTCAGCCAGGGTTCGATTCTCGGTCCTTTCTTATTTGGCGTCATGATTAATGACTTAGCTGCACTGCCTCAATATGCTCGATGTCTCATTTACGCTGATGATCTAAAGATTATTTATGGTGTGCAGCAGCCTTCCGATAGCATATCTCTTCAAGAAGATCTCGATAGGATTTATCAATGGAGTATCGCAAATAAATTGTTATTTAACACTAAGAAGTGTTCCGTTATGACATTTAGTCGCGCTCGCAGTCCTTTATCCATCAGTTATTTTCTAGGTATGGAACCTATAAAACGTGTGGATACTGTTAAAGATCTAGGTATCATATTCGACTCCCAGCTCAATTTTCATGTTCATATGAAAAACCTATCTTCCGACTGCTATCGGAGATTGGGCTTTGTCATTCGGAATATGCGTGATTTTGACAACCCGCTTGCCATTAAGCTCGTGTTCACTGCTTTAGTTAGGAGCAAACTGGAGGCAGCGGCTATTGTGTGGAATCCGTATGAGGTCACTTACACATTACTTCTGGAAAAAATCCAAAAGACGTTTTTGCGATTTTTATATAAGAAAACTTATGGGTTCTATCCATTTCTTTACCCGACTAAGTTTATACTTGGCATGCTAGGATTGAACTCCCTAGAAGTTAGGCGTAATTATGCTCTCATGACCAACGCGTGCCGAGTGTTACGAGGGGATTCGGATTGTCCTCAGCTGGTTTCTCAACTAGTACGCCTTCGCGTGCCCCCGTTGTCTCAGGTAAATATAAATTATAGGCCACGCAAGCGCGACTTACTGGCTGTCCCTAAAGCGCACTCGGTGGCATACAGGAACTCTCCACTAGTCCGTGCCTTGCTCTACATAAATGCACTTGTCAAAGCAGCACCTGAGTGTGATATTTTTGCCAGTAGTTGGAAGGTAATTTGTGATGAATGCAAGAAGTTATGTGAGGCGATGGATGACCGTCCGTCTTCAGTTAGTTATTAAGCTGTATTTTTGTTTTTATTTATATATATTTTTTCTTTGTTATTATATTTAAATTTCTGCAGCGCATTAGTATTTACTGTAATGCTGTGTAAATTTGTTGATAAAATAAATAAATAAAAGAATATTTTCATAAAAGAAATCTCGGCGCGGCGCGCGGCGAGCGCCGCACCGCGCTAGTGCGACGTAATGTTGTATGAAAATCCTTGACAGCCTACTAGGACGTAATGACGCACCTACGGCGCGCATCGCCGCAGCGCATTGGCGCACTTACCAAACAGGTGTGATGAAATAGTACATTGTGCGTCAAGGGAGGTAAGTACGGAATTACTAACGAGAGTGTTAGAAGCCCGACGCCGTTAGGCGGAGGGCTTTTATGACTCGAGTTAGTATTCCACTTACCGACCGTGATGCATACAATGTTTTTCATCACACTTGTCAACCAAAAAATAAGTTTTAAGACATAATATTATTCAATGACGTACTGACGTTTCTATTACTCCCTAGGGAATTTCACTTTTCTATTACTCCCGCTACGCGCGCAAGCAATGGTGCGCTTAGACAGCAAGTGTGATGAAAATTATAATACCTATGAGTTTCATAAACAGCCACTACCTATTTGTAGCTTTAGATAGGTTCCATATTATAAAAGAAAGTCACTGGCCACATGGAAGAAACTTCATTTTAAAATCGATTACACTTAGACACGTCAAAACATCAAATCGTGTTTACATAATAATATTATCTATGAATCAAACGACGTATACAAATATTTGCCAAATTAGTGTGGTTAAATGTATAAGGAAATTCATGTATACTTATTTTTGACTACGAGGAGGATACATTTATATGTAATTTATTTAAGTATGCAACTTTCTGAAGCATTATGTGATTACATAATACTGAAACAGTTTAATTAATACAATTTTTTGGTGTCAGTAATAGATACTAGCCCACCTAACGAAAACCAAAAGTTGCCTATCGGGGGAAATAACTCGTGTATAAGCGAATTTTGGCATAGTTGTAGGGAATGGTGTTTTAAACCACGTACTAAAAGTACTGGTGGTTAGGGGTGGAGCTAACGGGGGGAGGGGGGTGTAAAGGTACTTATTTTTAATTTTTCGCAAATAACTCGTAAACCGTGGCTTATAGCAAAAAACGTTCTAGTACATAAGTAATCTACATCAAATTCTCTACAAAAAAGATGTACGCATGTTTCCTCTGGGATCAATATGTCATGAGATAAGAAAGCAAGAAGATGGACAAAATAGAAACAAACACATTTGTTTAAGTTGGTTTGGCACATACAGAATGATCGCGAGCATTCCAAAAGATTTTAATGCTCAAGTCCTGACCATATTTAGAGTCTATAATGTTATATAAAATTTCCTGGATTCGGCTTGGTTTCAGACATAATCAACCTTTTTTTCGAAATAAGTTTTTCGACGTAACTCATCATAAAACTTCTTTTTGATTACAATGCTACCACAATGTGTTTTAATATTACCACACCTTTTGCCTGGTAATAAAAAAATGAGAATAAACTTGACGAAATAACCAGTCCCTAAAAAAATATTAAAATTAAATATTTTTTACAAATTGTTGTTATGATAAAAAGTACTGGAAATGTTAAAAAATATGCAAAAAGTCTAAAAAAAAAGAAAAAAAAATTTTTTTTTTGGTGGTATTTGACATTAGGTCTCGTAATATTTTTTGTTTGTTTTGATGTCTAGAATGCATAGTTAAAATCTTCTGACGATGATTATGAGAATATTTTAGGTTTAGTAGATAATTAGGAATTTTATTTTTACAAATAAGCGTACAGGGCGCGCCCGGGCGCGAGCATTCCAAAAGATTTTAAGTATGCATTCCAGATATCAAAATAAACAAAAATGACTATGAGATCTAATGTCAAAAACCACCAAAAAAAATATTTTTTTTCTCTTTTATTTTAGATTTTTTGAATACTTTTTGACATTTCCAGTACTTTTTATCACAACAACAATTTGTAAAAAATATTTTTTAAATATTTTTTTTAGGGACTGGTTATTTCGTCAAGTTTATTCTCATTTTTTTATTGCCAGGCAAAAGGTGTGGTAATATTAAAACACATTGTGGTAGCATTGTAATCAAAAAGAAGTTTTATGATGAGTTACGTCGAAAAACTTATTTCGAAAAAAAGGTTGATTATCTCTGAAACCAAGCCGAATCCAGGATTTTTTTATAACATTAAAGACTTTAAATATGGTCAGGAATTGAGCATTAAAATCTATTGGAATGCTCGCGAGCATTCTGTATGTGCCATACCAACTTAAACAAATGTGTTTATTTCTATTGTGTCCATCTTCTTGCTTTCTTATCTCATGACATGTTGATCCCAGAGAAAACATGCATAGAACTTATTTGTAGAGAATTTGATGTAGATTACTTATGTACTAGAACGTTTTTTGCTATAAGCCACGGTTTACGAGTTATTTACGAAAAATTAAAAATAAGTACCTTTACACCCCCCTCCCCCCGTTAGCTCCACCCCTAACCACCAGTACTTTTAGTATGTGGTTTAAAACACCATTCCCTACAACTATGCCAAAATTCGCTTATACACGAGTTTTTTCCTCTGAGTTTCCTTCGTTTGGTGTACTATACATATTTTGGATGAAAATGTGTGGCTACATATTTTTCAAATCTTATTATGTATACATACTTTTAGACGTGACTGTACCTACACACAACACAAGCCTTAATTGAGCTTACCGTGGGACTAGGTCGATTTGTGTAAATGTCTCAAGATATTTATTTATTTATAGGTAGCTCTTTTTGCATTTTCAGTTTCGTAGCCAGCTTTGAATGGTAATTATTTTGAAATCCAGCTACCAAATGATACAAAACTATATTTAAATTCCCACTTCATAGCCAGCTTCGGATTGCGATTATGTTTACCAGCTAGTAGCCAGTTACTAAATCTGGCTACGAGATGGGAGCACAGTTTTTTGTTTGTGCACTGTCAGGTAATATTAATACATTTTTACTTGGCCCTCCAGCGACTCCTATCCTGTAGGCGTAACGTAAAGTTCGAACACCGGTCTTTGTTTCCAACTAAGGCGTCAATGGAGTGACGGACATAGGTGCTAGACATGATCTGTTTTAGTTGGCCCTTCGTTTGGCCTTAACACTTCAAATTGAGTATCTTGTAGCGTAATTTACCTTTTTTGGGTGGATCTACATCTAATGATTAAAATAAAACAAAAGACATACAGAATCAAACACATTATAATGTTGTAAATATCTACAATTGAGGAGGTTCTGTGGTGACAGCTTAAGATTTAATAACATTATTCAAATCAAATACAGGATCTAATACAAATAGTGGTGACCTATTTAAGCGCTCAGTATCGAATACTGAATAGTATAAAAAAAAGCGAATAAAAATTAAATTGGACCATTATTGGATCGCCACTATTTTAGTTACACATGAATATAATGAGGGGTACATTTCTATTTTAAATACGTCGGACACATCTAGAAGAAAAAACTACACTTTTGAACTCTTAAGTACATTTGTAATTTATGATAAATGATTCGAGTAGGTACACTATTGTAATTGCCACAGCGGTGTAACAAAAAAAGTAATATTTGATATGGAAATGGAACTTCCTGAGCACATTTTGTATGTAGTTACTTTTATGGAGTTTACGTTATTACCTATATATTCAACACCGGATCCTAAAATATCACAACACGTTACTGCTACAATTGCTACATACATGCACCGGGTCAATAATTAAGTTGTTTACATATAGACCCCAACATAATATGAAGGGTCCACGGAAAGAACATGTCTAGTCAATTCAAGGAAAAACCACCTTACTTTTAACCGAATAAGGTGTGAATTTGCCCTAATTTTTTTAAGCTCTTGACATGTTTTTTCCGTGCACCCTTCATATGTATTTTGTTTTTAAATAAAGTAGGATATCGCCAATAATACAACTTTTAGATAAATGGCCTCCACATATTGAAATCAACTCAGTACGCCCACGAAAATCGGTTTTCAGGCATCTCTGTCACTCCAAAAAAGAACTTGCTGTAGACTTCACATACACCCTTGAATTTCTTCGCAGGTGTTTCCTTCACCGTAAAGGAAAACATCCCACATTAAGCATCAAGCTCAAATATATCTGGATGGTTAGTCAAGTTGCCAATCGCTAACGCTTAGTAGCGTATCGTAGTTTTCCCTCTCTGTCACTCTTTTACATTAGTGCTACAAAGACAGTTAGCTGCCTTTCGTTTACGATCGACGATTAAGCGTTAGCGATTGGCAACTTGTCTAAGCACCCTGATGGCGACTGAGTAACGTGACCAGTTACTGAAGGGTGGCCAATTGTGGAAACCTACAAATATAATAAACATTGGAATTTTGGGTGCGAATCTTTAACAAAACCTGAAGAGTGGACATGAAAGAGCACATACATCCATACAATATACATGGCTACACTCTAACATTGTAAATCAAGATTCCGAGATATGCAATAAAATATAATACAGATTTTTCTATAATATCCGTATTTTTTCTTGACTAAACTGTTCGTATATGTATTTTTTACACGACTGCCAAAAGGAGAGTATTATGTGTTCAGCCCCTATGTATGTTTCATATTTTCTTTAAACGCGCAGATCTTCGCGACCGCTTAACCGTTTTTATTGGTGTAAAAGGTATCATTAGAATCCTCGTGACGTCGCGGGTAACATAGGATATGTGACGTCACGTTGGAAACAATATGGCGGCCTTAAAATTCAATATTATCTAACCAAAAAAAATAAATATGAAAGAAGTTTATCGAGTTTGGTATCAAAATGAAGATCTTTAAACAACGATTACGAATATGTATATAACTTATATGTTTGTTACTTATTCTAGAAAAGCCAGATTCATTAAAATACAATTAAAGCGCAAAGAATAATATGTCATCTAAATGATATGATTTGGATATCAAATTAAAGCATTTTGCATGCCGATTGCAAATATATATACAAGTTATATGTTTAAGTATATGTTTGAAGAGAAAACTCGAAATGTTCTACATCGCACTATTGAAGTGTTTCTTCAATGCCTAAGCCGTGACAGGACTGTCATCCTTGAGGCCTTGACACATCTTCTTGAACGCTAAGAAGTGTGTATGAAACAGATAGATTGTATGTACGTGCTTGTGGTCAAGGGGTAAATTGCACGGCTGCTACGCAGCGGTCGTGGGTTCAATCCCCGGCTCGTAACCGATGAGTTTTTCAAATAAAACTTATATACGATATGTCGTTTGATATACAGTATCTACCGGTCAAAAGTTTAAGTTCACTCACTCCATGATTTTGATACAAAATAGACTTTCGGGCGATATTTTTTTTTTCAGTGTTAACGGTAAAATTTCAAGAGCTAGTTAATATTAATTTCCCATAGAATCTGAACAATTTTATACATTGGATCCGATAATAATTCATAGGCAAGTGAAGTTGTCATATTTTGATGATGACATAATATGACTACCAAAAGCTGGCACAGCTGCCTCAGTTGTCTGAACTGTTCGAAAGTAACGGTTAATTAATAAGAAATAGCTCAATAATCAGTCATAATTATATTGATAAAGAATTGAATTGAATTGAGTTGGAAACAAGTGTCGACTTAAATGCTGGAAAAATGATAGCCCAAGAGTCGATTTCGTATCAAAATCGTGGTGTGAACTTAACATTTTAGTCCAGTTAGGTTTATGATGGTATTGATGGTACGTACCGTGTTTAATCTATGTCGTTGTTGCCGTCAGGTTGTAAAAAGTATGTAAGTGTGAAAGTGATGCGTAGAGCGATAAATAGATAAAACGGGACCAAAATAACGTACGATAATATGGTTCGCATATCAGAGGAATGTCCCTAAAATACAATCACAATAGCAATTGTAGCCTAACAAAATTGCTTTTCGTGTTGTAACATGCTCATAAAATTTAAAACTTGAAATATCTTAACAATATGATATCTTATTAATAATTAATATCTTGAAATATATTAATAATATGTACCTACCTATGTATGTAGTTTGCGAGACACATAATACAGACATTTAATATGGACCGGGTTTTTTCATCCAAAATGTGAGCCTACAATTTTTGTTAAATGTCAATTTAGTAATTAAGCAAACGATAGGTACAACAACGTCACTAGGAAACGAGTATAGTCAGACATATGGTGCTGGAAAGGAACACTATAGGGGGGGGGCAAGGTTTTGAACGTTCTGCCGCTGGCTTTTGGTCAGATCAGGGTCGAATTTGGCCTTAACATTTTCGCAGGGGAGTTGGTATGAATGAAGGCAGGTTGGCCTGGAAACTTGAGTCTGACGCAGCTCGCAGGCAAGCGCGCTGGGTGGCCGCACTCCGCATTTTCTCAAAAAGATTTTTGGGCTTCGTTTTAATGCTACACTTTTTCATTGTATAGCGAAGGAGCGCTGGGCTCTGGTAGCTTGGCCTTCGGCCTTGCAAGCCGGCGCGCCTTTAGGGGACACTTCGGGCCTTCGGCCTTACGCGGAGCACGGTTTACAGCCTTCGCAGGTTGTTGAAACAATCGTCGGGTCTGCAGATTTCCGATTCGTTTTCATGTTACACTATTCCATCACGTAGTGTGGTAGCGCTGGGCTCTGGCTTCGATTGTTAAGGCAGTTAAGAAGGACGGTTGTACCACTTGGGCTCGCTCTGACCATCGGGATTGCGCTTAAAGCACCCCGATAGTTACGCTCCAGGCCTTCGGCCCTTCTTCGGCCTTGCTTTAAATTTCTGCCAAGTGACACTTGGGCCCTCTTAGTTAAAGTCTGTGCCTCTGGCACCGGTGGTCCGGGCTGGGGCTCGGCTTTTGGCATCGCAAACCAGCGCTTCTCTAAGGAACGAGTACGTCCTACGGCCTTTGCAAGTTGTCGAAACGATCGTCGGATGTGGTAGTGCTGGGTTTTAGCAGCTCGGCCTTCCGCCTCGCGAACTAGCGCGCCTCTGAGTGCCGCTTTTGGCTCTACGCAGAGCTCGGCTTTAAGTCTTTGTTGGAGTTCGAAGCGAACCGTTGCATGCGGGGCCCTCCGGTTCGATTATTAAATTAGTTAGGAGGGACGGTTGTACCGTGTGGGCTCGCTCGTCGTGCCTTGGGCCCTACGCGGATGTCGGTTTTTTAGATGCTGGGGTATTTGAAGAAGCATGGTAGTTCAATTTTCTCGCAGCTCGGCCTTCGGCCTCGATTTAAATTTGCAAGCGACGTGCTTGGGCTCTCGAAGTGAAGGTTCGGGCCTCCGCGAGCTCAGTTTTCGGCATCCGACCCTGAAGCTTGCCCTTCGGACTCGCTCAACATAAATTTAAATTGGTTCCAGTAATGTTCCGGCCCTCACGTGGCGTGCCCTTCGGATTCTCCCAAAATTAGCGGGATGGGAACTCCTCGTGCTCCCGGGGTGAAGCTTATAAGCCCTCTGCGAAATCGGTTTTTGAAATTCTATCCAACTTTAAGGAATCTCCAGATTCACTAAAAGATTTCAAATAAATAAAATAATTAAAAAATTTAAAAACACGCCTGCCGTTTTAAGCGAACTGAAAAGTAACAAATAATTCCTTTCTCAGGTTAATTCTTGTTAGCGTATCTACATAATAATAATAATAGGCGCTTGTCTCATTACTTACTAGATTTTGTTGCAATTGCAGTCGGGGAACCTCCATATATTTATATTTTCCGCAATGAAAGGTTCCCCGACTGCAATCGAAACAAAATCTAGTAAGTAATAAGACAAGCGCCTATTATTATTATTATGTAGATACGCTTACAAGAATTAACCTGAGAAAGGAATTATTTGTTACTTTTCAGTTCGCTTAAAACGGCAGGCGTGTTTTTAAATTTTTTAATTATTTTATTTAAAGTTTTGTTCAGGTTTTCCACACATAGCTCCGATCACTGAATATAAATTCTGTTTATAGGTGATCAGAGTTCATTTTTGGCGTGAGGAGTCAAAAGTATAGCATATATCCGTGAGGAAACGCCGTGTATTTAAATAAGTAGTCAACCTGTGTAATTTGTGATATTATATTAAGACAAATTGAATTTTCATTTTATACCTATAAAAATGATAAGATGAATGACGATAAAGTACACGAATATCATGACACAATTGTATGATTATCACAGTACCGCCTACTTTCGCCCTGGCAATTTCACTGTAGGCACATATTACTGGATTATTTCTACGAATTCTATTTCGTTCCTGCTATGCCGACCACAAATAATTGCACCATGCAATGTTTCATTATTACTTAATTCATCATTTACCATAGTATCCCTCAGTGTTAAGTTGCACCTGATTATGACCTAAGAAAATTTTACTGTAAATTGTTGAAAGCAGGTAGGTACAGACAGTTGTCTGCGAGGGTTAAGTAGGTAAGCTGCATTAGGTACATTGCGGGCTGGATTATGTTGTATGACAAAAAAAAACAATAATTCTGCATGAAAGTTTAGATAACTTTGTGTAAGTACTTGTTAATATTATTTTGTCTTATGCTGTAACCCCCGTTAAGAGGTTTGCCCGTATTAGATTGTGTAGATGAGATTTGCGCCGGCGAAACTATATGTGCAATCAATTGTAAAGTTAGTTAATTTGTCTAATTTTGGAGTTCAGTTTAGACTTCAATCATTAGGCACTTCTCACCGCGAGCTACTAAGCAATGAACTATGGGCTATAAACACGAACAAAAGATACGTAGGTACTAGGTACTCCCGTGTAAAAAAAAAAGACACGGGAATGTGTATCTTTTGTTCGTGTTTATAGCCAACAGTTCATAGCTTAGTAGCTCGCGGTGAGACCAGTGCCTTAGCTAGTAGTTAGGTATTCAGTGAAATTGTCAGTCGACTCGATCACATCGCTATTCAGTCATTAGGTATAGGAGATTCCGACCACTAGGGATCACAAACCTCGCCAGTTTATCGCTTTATCCTAGGAATAACGAATAATGAAGGACAGTTTAAAAACCATCACAGATGACATAACATTTAATAAATAATTAAGAAAATGGCTTACTGATCAAGCATTTTATGACATGCATGAATATGAAAATTATAATTTAATTATATTAATGTATATTTTCTTTTTTAATTTTTAAATAATATGAATAATATGTTGAATTGATTATTTTAATGTAAACTGTAAATTAATTGACATCCTAATATTATTTTATTACTTTTGACATGTAAAATTTTCAATTTTATGAATAAACTAGCTGCCCGGCGTACTTCGTATCGCCTTATACCTGGGGCCTATTTCTCGTAACTATTAGTTTACAAGTATAGTAGTTATTAGTTACTAGTGAAAATTTTACAAGTCCTAATATTTTCTGTTTCTCGAAAATAATTATTAGACTGGTAACTAATATTGGTAAACTAATAAAAAATATTAGTCCAGCTTGGCTGATTTGGGTATTTACCCATGCCTTATTACATATTAAAAAAAAATTAAACATTGGCGGTAAAAAGCAAATTGTTTGTTTAGTTAAAATAAAATAATTATTTAAATTTATTAAGAATTTTTTATAGGTATTTATTTACAAAACTACAATTTATGTATGTCGTAGGATGATTTGATACTTCGAATCTTTGCGAAAATCCTAGGGGTTTTGCGAAAACGCGGATAATAGGTTAGGTTAGGTTAGGTTAGTTTGCAAAACCCCTAGGATTTTCGCGAAGATTCGAAGTATCAACCTAAGATTTTCGCGAAGATTCGAAGTATCAAATCATCCTACGACATATACATAGATTAAGAATGGATATGAAGTTGATGGTTTTGAGGATTATATTGGAAGCCAGAGATATTTTATTTGGAAGCTTTTCGGACACGTTAACCTAAATAGATAAACGTAAAAATGGGAGGAATTAACAATTTTAATTATTTCTCATCCGATTCCGTCCACATTTTACAATTTTCTTTAGTTAACTGTGATAAGTAACACGCTAATAGTTCGGACTAATATTTTTTACCAAGCTTCGGCGACTAATAGCTTTATGAGTGTATTTTACAAGTGTAGTTATTTTTCGTTGTATTTGAGAAACCAAAACCAAATTAAGTCTAATAATATTAGCTAATATTTATTAGTTGGTAACTAATAACTAATATTTTATTAGAGTGGTTTCGAGAAACGCAAATTAGTAAACTTGTAAAAAATATTAGCCCATGGACTAATATTACTAGTCTAATAAGGTACGAGAAATAGGCCCCTGGAGGCGCAAAACATGGGGCAAGGCAAAGAAGTGACCATTTTTACTTGACTCAATTACCTAAGTAGCTACTACACTATTATTCAATATACTCTATATAGATTGTAGCTACATAATTCATTACATTATAGCCAGCGTACCTATTTAATATACACATACCTATTGAAGAGATAAGATGACTTACGTTTTTCCTCTTGTGGCAATCATCCGGTTACGTAATGCGTTGTTTTAGTTACTAACTGTAATACTTTAAATTGCTTTTGAAATCAATTTGGAGTTTTTTTACCATTCATTTAAAATATACCATTTAAGCTAGTTTATTCCAACTACAAAAATATGCTTCTCAAAACTCAAAACACAAATCACAGCAACAACAGGCCTACTACCGCGAAAATCGAAATTCGTAAATTTCGAGGATTTTTCTCTGTCACTTAAACGAATGCGTCATTAGAGTGAGAGAGACAAATCCTCGAAATTTACGAATCTCGTTTTTCGCGGTAGGGCCGTTGTTATGTCCGAAAAGCTTCCAAATAGAATATCTCTGGCTTCCAATACATACCTATATTCCTCAAAACCATCAACTTCATATCCATTCTTAATAAATGTTTTATTTTAACTAAACAAACAATTTTCTTTTTACCGCCAACATGCATATTTTTTAAATATGAAATAAGGCATGGGTAATACCCCAGTCAGCCAAGCTGGACTAACAATTTTTATTTATTTACCATTATTAGTTGCCAGTCTAATAATTATTTTCGAGAAACAGAAAATATTAGGACTTGTAAATTTTTGACTAGTAGTAACTAATAACTAATATACTCGTAAACTAATAGTTACGAGAAATAGGCCCCAGATCACTCTCTCTCTCTCTGCGTCATTGCATCTCTAAACTTTAAAAAACCGCCACCAGTGGCGCTGGTCGTCACTAAACTTCGAGGGGCCGCCCGCACATAGTGTGCCACTAAGAGGGATAGACATAGTACTATACCTATATATAATATATAGATAGTGAGCGGTGATACCATGCGCGAAAAATTACCCCATCATTTACCCTATTTTATAAAACAATATTAACATGTAATATTAAATATGTTTATTTAAGTGGAGTTTTTAGTTTCTTAGTATACCTTATTAATATTAGGATTACTAATAAAAATGCAGAGTGTGATTACGCAGATATAATAGGAAAACGTATTTAAGTAACTAATTTGGTGTTTACATGAGAGTTGCCATTGATCGACTGACATACAAAAAGTAAACAAACAGATTCATAGAACGGTTGCTACACAAATATAAATTTGACAAGGTTCTATCTACGGCCAGTATAGTGGCTCTTAGGAAAAGGTGTAATATATCACATTAAACGTAATATCTTCATACACCCCCTTAATGTGCATATACAAAATAAATAACAACACAGTAAAACATACAAAACAAAGTAGTATCAAAGAATAACAATAAGAAAATAAACAATTAGCTAACTATGCCTAAACCACGCATGCACGTGTAGTGCTTCTCTCTAGGCAAAGCCTTTGTTAATATATCGGCGAGCATTGATTCAGTCGGCAAGTACTTTAGCTCAATATTCTTATTATTCTTTAATACACTTCTTAAAAAATGGTACCTGATGTCGATGTGCTTACTCCGAGAATGGAACATTGGATCTCCGGCAAGGCAAATAGCCCCCTGATTATCTACATGTAAAGATAATGGTGCGAACTTACCTAACCCAATTTCAGTAAGCAGGCTGTTCAGGTATATGCCCTCCTTCATTGACGATGCCATGCTAATATACTCAGCTTGGCAGCTTGAAGTCGACACACATTTTTGCTTCTCTGACTTCCATGACACGCATCCACCTCCTAGCATAAAAACATAACCTGAGTAAGAGCGCCTATCTATCAAACATCCTCCCCAGTCCGCATCTGAGTATCCATGCAATGATTTACCTGTCTTCGTGTACAGAAGTCCATACGATTTCGTATGTTTTAAGTACCGTAATACACGCTTCGTGGCATTCCAACATTGTTCATTAGCACAATCCAAGAATTGACTCAATATAGCCACCGTATTCGTAATATCGGGTCTTGTTCCAATCGAGAGATACATTAACGAACCGATTATTTCGCGATATGGATACTGTTCACTTTCACTGCACTTCGCGATAGGTTTTTCCATCTTATATTTATACTCCATAGGTGTACATATGGGATTACATTTATCCATTTTAAACTTGATTAACAAATCCTCAATATATTTTTCTTGTGTCAATTTAATGCCTTTGTCACACCTGACAAACTCTATGCCTAACATATATTTCGCAATGCCATAATCTTTCAATTCAAACTTAGTGGCCAGTTCTTTTTTGAAACTTTCTATGCATTCACCTCTTTGCGATGCGACTAGAATATCGTCAACATAGACTAGTACAAAGAGTTTAGTTTGCGAATCTATATCCTTGAAATAAAGGCACGGCTCATTCAAAGAGACTTGCAACCCCATGCACTTGAGCTGCTCGTCCAGTCTGATGTTCCACTGTCGTCCAGCTTGTTTAAGCCCATACAGCGACCTCTTGAGTAGGCATACGTTGCCCCCGGACTTCAGGTCACACAACATCTTGCTGGCTCTTTCGTGTATAGCTGAACCTTGCTGCTCCGAACGCATGAGCTCTTGTAGGCATTCTTCTAAAAGATCTGGTACCTTCATATATATCTCTTCTTCTAGTAAACCATTTAAATATGCCGTATTAATGTCTAACTGATGAATTTCAAGATCGAGTTCCGTTGCGAGTGCAACTAACAATCTTACCGAGTCGAGTCTAGCAACCGGCGCAAATGTATTCTGGTAGTCAATACCGTACCGCTGGCTAAAACCTTTTGCTACTAACCTGGCTTTCTTCTTCTCAGTTTTGTCCACATTTAGCTTTGTCGTTAAAACATAACGGCAGCCTACGACATTTCGGCCCATAGGTTTGCTTACAATATCGAAAGTATCGTTTTTAATTAAACTTTTCACTTCCGAAAGTATCGCATCCTTCCATCCTTTTCTCTCATTACCCGATAAAGCCTGCTTTAAGGTAATTCCGGCTATTCCAGCGAAATCCTCACAGTCTAAGTACTCCTCAGCCGACTCGACGTTTTCTTCCACGGGTGCTTGTGGCTCTATGTCTTCCACTGGAATTTGTGACTCCACGTCTTCTACGGGAACTTGCGGTTTTACGTCAACCATATTGTACTTTTTCCGTGGGCGTCCGACATGACCTCGCTCCAGTCGTGGTCTTCCTGGACCTCTCTTCATTTCCCTCCCCCCATCAACATTAACCTCATCTTGATGATGATCATGTTGAAATGGTTCCTCGGCAATATCAGGATCGTTTGTCAATTGACGGGATTCCACGGGAACTCCTTCTTGCCTCTCTGGTATGGGTTCAGGATCTACAAGATCATTGTCATGTTCGGAAATCGCTTCGACTGGACTCTCAGTACTATGTACCGGATGAAATTCTATTTCGACCTTTGAAGGTTCTTTTTGACTACTTACCGATTCACCCTTATCAATTTCGAAGGGGTCAATCTTCATGTTCATGTTATTCTTCACTTCATTCTTTGTTTCGTGAAATTTCACATCTCTTGACATAATAACTTGGCGTTGTTTTGGTATCCATACTCTATAACCTTTTCGATCTCGAGGATAGCCTACAAAGATTCCTTCCAGGCTTCGCGGAGCAAACTTATCTTTTCCGGTTGACTTGTCCAAGACATGTACCTTAGACCCAAACTTGTGTAAGTAGTCTAATTTCACAGGTCGTTCAAACCATTTCTCAAAAGGTATTTCACCTTCAAGACTGCAGGTTGGACAACGGTTTCTTATGTGGCACGCTGTTGCAACAGCATCTGCCCAGAAACCCGGAGAAAGTCCTGACGAAATGAGCAGGCATCTCGCCATTTCCGTTAAGGTCCTGTTCTTCCGTTCAGCAACTGAGTTTTGCTGAGGTACTCCTGGAATTGTCAATCTTCTTGCTATTCCTTCTTCCTTCAAGAACTCGTCGAAGTTTCGATTACAGTACTCACCTCCGTTATCCGTATGAAGATACGTTATTTTTCTTCCAAATAGGTTCTTAACATGATTTTTATATACCTTGAAGGTGGTGAAGACTTCACTTTTCTTGCTGAGAAAATACACTTCACACCATCTCGTATGATCGTCGATAAATGTTACAAAGTATTTAGCTCCATTTATTGACGTATGTTGCATGGGTCCCACGACATCAGAATGAATTATTCTCAACTTCTCATCGCATGGCCCACTCGATCTCGAAAAAGATAACCTACTCATTTTTCCTTCCGCACAAACATCACAATCGTACAACTCACTTACATCTGCCATCTTTAGGTTCATGCCGGACTTATTTAAAAGTCGCACAAGATCCTTAGCATTTAAATGTCCTAAAATTTCATGCATCAACCTTACGTCAACCTTTCGCTCAGAAATCGCTGACACTCTATCACATTGTTCCTTAACGTAATATAAATTACCTTTACGATTCGCGACAATTTTAACGTTACCATAGCTATCTTGGACACTAGCTATGTGTTTGTCAAACGTAACGCTAAAGCCCTGATCAGTAATTTTGGCTACTGAAATTAGGTTGCATCGCAAATCTGGGACAAATAGAGTATTTGTCAGTTGGACAATAGTTTTAGAACCATTATTACATGTAGGTAATCTTACTGTACCTTTACCTTGTACTTCTGTGCTCGAATTCGTCGCTAAATTAAGCTTACCGCAGAAGGGTATTAATGTAGTATCAAATTTGCCTGCGTCATTGCACAAATGTGACGTACACCCACTGTCGAAGATCCAATCTCCATTCTCATTGCAAACAGCATTAACATCTGAAACACAATTAAATGTTACAAAATTGGAATCGACATCTGTAAAATCACTTATGTTTGACACATACTTTACGGCACTACTACTATTCTGTTCCTTTTTCTTTTGAGTACAATCCGAGGCTTTATGACCGTGTTGATGACATTTAAAACATTTGTATCTGAACTTCGAATCGATTTGCTCATCACATGCGCGTTGCCGTGACACCGTGCCACTCTTGGGTTTAGAAGATCTCTTTCCTTTTACCAGAAGTGCCCTATCTACACTTTCTTTTCTATTTCTGGAATGTTCTTCTTCTAAAATTTTAATCTTCAGAGCCTCTGGTTTCGGTAACGAATCTCGTGATTCTATGGCACATCTGAAGTTGTCAAATCTGGGCGGCAAGCTATACAAAAGCATAATTGAAGCCAAATCATCATGCATTTCAATGTCCATGTCAGCTAGTTGGCTTTTCACATCGAAAAATCGCATGACATGTTCTCTGATGTCACCATCTTCCTCCAATTTACGAAGCAGTAGCTCTTTTAATAATGTAGCCTTTTTCGCAGGTCCCTTCGATGCATGTACGTCTTGCAGTTTTATCCATACATCTCGCGATGTCTTACAACCTCTCAAATGACGTAATTCGCTCGGGGTTATCGATAAAATGAGATCCGACTTAGCTTTTGAGTCTCCGATGTCCCATTTTGCTGCCTCGGCTGGTTCTGCTGGTTTCTTGATAGTTCCGTTCACGTATCCCCAGGCATCATTTTTTATTAAAACTGCTTCCACTTGGATCTTCCACGTCTCATAATTGCTCTCGTTGAGCTGATCAATTTTCACAGTACTACTCATTTCTGCTGAAATTCTTTACCTTTTACGTTTTTACAAGAATCCTGCTTTGCATGGACGGTCCATAACCACTATTAGGATTACTAATAAAAATGCAGAGTGTGATTACGCAGATATAATAGGAAAACGTATTTAAGTAACTAATTTGGTGTTTACATGAGAGTTGCCATTGATCGACTGACATACAAAAAGTAAACAAACAGATTCATAGAACGGTTGCTACACAAATATAAATTTGACAAGGTTCTATCTACGGCCAGTATAGTGGCTCTTAGGAAAAGGTGTAATATATCACATTAAACGTAATATCTTCATAATTAACGAATGTTGTACTTAGTGTAACGTATACCAACCGTCAATAGAATCCAAAAAAAGAAGGTAAGCAAATATGACTGACTTTCCATAGCATCTGACGTCTTTGACACATCGTGAAATACGTTTCGCAGATATAATTTGATATATTTTGAAATTGAGATAATATACACGATTATTCTTAATCCGTGATCAGGAATCATTTTTTCTAACTCAGTAATTGATGGGGATTACGTTAAAGTAGTAATTACGTGAAAACAAATTTATTTATTTTTTAGTCATGTTTTAATTTTGAATTAAATTTTATCCTAAAATCCTTGTCACTGTACTACTACCATATCTGTTTTAATGAGGTTGTATTGTAATCTCTTTACAAAGTTATTAGCAATTGTCAATTTATGAGTAAACCTTGCCCATGACATTGTCAATCACTTTTGTCATACGCATAATAAAAAAAGTCATAGTCACGGATATTGATGATGATGGATGAGAAAATAATAATTATTCACCAAAAATCATGCCTCCACCACATCCGTACTCAAACATAGAGCGTTACGATACTGTACGTTTGTCAATACAAACGAATAGCACAAGGCGAACCTAACAGTTACTTCACGAACTTCATCCAAAAATTCCGATCCCCGGACACAATTTAATAAATCGCATGCACCAAAAATCTTCGCAACTTCGGACAGTTTACAGTGCCATAACATGCTCGAGCACCCGGACTATATATATAATCTATTTAATGTCGATAAGTTACTAAATATATCATTATGGACGAGTTGAAATTGAGAGTCGGGGATGGTAGAAAATAGAGTATACGTAAAAGTAAAAAAATGTATTATTTTTACCTACATAATGCATCTTTGCTAGTCAATAGGAGCTGTCCGCAAACCGTTTACACCATTCGTCAGTAGAATCCAAAAAAATGTTAACAAACCTAAAAACTTGCATTATTCAATAATAGGTAAAGCACTTTTAAAACACAATCGTAGTTTTATTACGAACTTGAACTCGTAAACCTAGAGTTCACTTACATTTTTAATCAAAATTATATATAATTATAATATATCATCTTCGATTTAATTGGAAGAATGAGAAATTACATGTAGTTACCACAAACAATAAAGTAAATAAACCCTCGATTACCCAAACTAGTTTGGATAATCTAAATAGGATAAGGTATAATAAAACGACAACGTATACAAATAACATTTAATTTACTCATAAATAATTAGAAGTCTATAACAAAGAGAAAACTTGCGAGTGCACGATTGGGCTAACCACCATTTTGTACATTATAATAATATTACGAACGTGAGAAACTATCATACTGAAATTACCCATAAGTTTTGGGTAATTATACCCTCCTTGCCCTGGCAACCCTCGTACAATAACAAAGCCACTGAATTATTTACCTTTTCTGAATTAGGTAATGATAGCGCAAATGGTTTCTAAAGTAGAGGCATCGTAAGAAGTCGTTTTTGACGTTTGTTTGCACATGAAGTTCTGTAAATGTCATGATAGTCCGTGGGCTAGTCGGCCTGAAATTAGAAAACGGTATAATTTGGGGGTACCAAGTGTCCTTTTTACAGTAGTTAGACATATTCATAAGGATGTTAAAAAAGTATGATAGACATCTCAAAGTGGTAGCTAATAGGCATACGGGCTATTTCAAGATTTCCGTTGTATGACAGGTATGGTTAAAATTAGGAGGTACAAATTTTCCTTTTCACGGCTGTTAGGTAAGCTTATAAAAACGTCAAAAATGCAAGATTGCCATTTATAAGTGCTACCTAACAAAAATGGGGGCCAATCAAAGATGGTGGATCTCAAGTTTTACAAAATCAAGTATATCTCGAGAACTATTAAATATATCTAATTACTCTCTTGAACAAAATTAAAGGCATATCTGTAAGCTTCATATTTTGCATATACACTATATTGCTAAAACCAACCAATAATTAATTATGACCAAATTGATGAAAATTTCGTGATTTTGATTTTTTTTTGTGTCGTGTTTTTACATAGTAGTCATGACGCTAGAAAAATTAAATATTATTTTAAAGATAGTGTATCTAATAAGCTTTAATTTGATGTATATAACTTGTTGGCGGTATTAAAAAAAAGACCCATAAAAAATATTTAAATGAATTGTAGTCATAATCCACCGTATACTTATTTAGTGATTTAAGAGGCGTTCAATTTTTTTTTTATATTTTTCAATCTTGATTATTTGAAATAAGCACTATTATTTACGAGTGGCACTTCCATCGCCTCTTAAATCACTAAATAAGTATACGGTGGATTATGACTACAATTCATTTAAATATTTTTTATGGGTCTTTTTTTTAATACCGCCAACAAGCTATATACATCAAATTAAAGCTTATTAGATACACTATCTTTAAAAAAATATTTAATTTTTCTAGCGTCATGACTACTATGTAAAAACACGACACAAAAAAAATCAAAATCACGAAATTTTCATAAATTTGGTCATAATTAATTATTGGTTGGTTTTAGCAATATAATGTATATACAAAATATGAAGCTTACATATATGCCTTTAATTTCGTTCAAGAGAGTAATTAGATATATTTAATAGTTCTCGAGATATACTTGATTTTGTAAAACTTGAGATCCACCATCTTTGATTGGCCCCCATTTTTGTTAGGTAGCACTTATAAATGGCAATCTTGCATTTTTGACGTTTTTATAAGCTTACCTAACAGCCGTGAAAAGGAAAATTTGTACCTCCTAATTTTAACCATACCTGTCATACAACGGAAATCTTGAAATAGCCCGTATGCCTATTAGCTACCACTTTGAGATGTCTATCATACTTTTTTAACATCCTTATGAATATGTCTAACTACTGTAAAAAGGACACTTGGTACCCCCAAATTATACCGTTTTCTAATTTCAGACCGAGTAGCCCACGGACTATGAATGTAGGATTAATATGGATTTGACAACGTAATAATAATAGCAAGAACGAAAGGGATGGTCTTATTAAACTTTTAACTAGTGGAAGTGAAAAGGAACGATAACCGTCCGTCCTTATCACTGTGCCACTATTTTTTGTGTGGCACTTAGCATCTACGTGCCAGACAAATGCGTTGAATACGTCACTTACGTCTGGTGGGAGTGAAATTAAATGTTTTCAATGTGAAAGTGGACACAAACAACTTATCCCAAGGCTTATTTTGAACAATTTCATCTGTGTTTATCTTCTAGATATGGTGCGATGCGAAGTACTAGGCTGTAAAAGTAGAAACGAGCGAAAAATTGCTGACATAACCTTTCGCAGGTAAATATAGTGTTTTTCAGTCTAATTCTAAATGAAACTGTTAGCAAACCATTTTAAAATGTAAACTGATAAAAATACTAGTCATTAGAAAGCATTTTGGCCATAATTAACTCGGAAAAGGGAAATAATTCAGTGACTTTGTTATTGTTCGAGGGATGCCAGGGCAAGGAGGGTATAATTACCCAAAATTTTGGGGTAATTTCAGTATGATAGTTGCCCACGTTCGTAAAATTATTATAATGTATAAATGGTGGTTTGGCCCGATGGTGCACTTGCAAATGTTTTCTTTCCATAAAATTCTAATTATTTATGAGTAAATTAAATGTTATTTGTATATACGTTGTCGTTTTATTTTACCTTATCCTATTTAAATTATCCGAATAAGTTTGCCCAAACTAGTTTGGGTAATCGAGGGTTTATGTACTATGTTGTTTGTGGTAAGTAGGTACATGTAATTTTTCATTCTTCTAATGAAATCGATGATGATATATATATATATTTTAATTTAATGTCGATAAGTTACTAAATATATCATTATTGACGAGTTGAAATTGAGAGTCGGGGATGGTAGAAGATAGTGTATACCTAAAAGTAAAAAAAATGTATTATTTTTAAGTAAATAATGCATCTTTGCTAGTCAATATGAGCTGTCCGCAAACCGTTTACACCATTCGTCAGTAGAATCCAAAAAAATGTAAACAATCCTAATAACTTGCATTATTCCATAATAAAACACTTTTAAAACACAATCGT
Organism: Thaumatotibia leucotreta; assembly: GCA_025490895.1. NCBI lineage: Eukaryota > Metazoa > Arthropoda > Insecta > Lepidoptera > Tortricidae > Thaumatotibia > Thaumatotibia leucotreta. The sequence continues at coordinate 82,104 of JALPQI010001172.1, read as the reverse complement.
AGTTTTATTCCGAACTTGAAAGAGTTCACATACATTTTTAGTAAAAAATATTGATATTTATAGTGGTAACCTAAAATTATATCTGCGAACGTATTTCACGATAAGTTTCAAACACGTCAGATGCTATGGAATGTCAGCCATATTTGCTTACATTTTTTTTTTGGATTCTACTGTCGGTTGGTATACGTTAAAATGCAATTTAATTGATATTCGGCAAAGATGTATATTTTGCTTGAAAAACGCCACGTATCTATGACAGTTTAAAATACTATTTCGTAAATTAAATTAAATAAGGTACACTAAGAAACTAAAACTCCACTTAAATAAACATATTTGATATTACATTTTAATATTGTTTCATATAATAGGGTAAATGATGGGGTAATTTTTCTCGCATGGCAACAACGCTCACTTTATATCCATCCCTCTTAGTGGCACACTCGGCGCGGCCCCTCGGTAAATGTTCACAGTTAGTATAATGGAGCAAATGCCAAACTTCATTGTTGCCTGTACGGAATAGTGATGTTACTACTGTTGCTGCAATTTACCGATACGTCAATCGAAATAAATAAGTAAACCTTTTTTTATGGAGGTACGAATAATTGCTATAATAGTAGGTACGCACATATTTTCTAAAAGTTTGTTATGGTTTCGACAGGTCCTCGCGAGCCCGTGTGCCCGGTGGAAACGCGGCTTTACAGACTGTGTTGAACTTAACAACCAGATAAATGTCAAAATTGTTATAAAATCACGTATAATTTTATTTTTCGTAGAATAATAATTCATGTACCACTACGTTATCACCTAGATGTGCTCTGATTTTAATAAATGGTTTTAGTGACTTTATATACTGCATACACGGCATTTCTCTATTTGGCATACCTAAATTGCCCTCTGAGCTAGCATGCAAGTTTACCAACGAGGGTTGGGAGTGGATCGCTTCAGGCTGGCAAACTCGCGTCCAAGCTCATGGTCTCAACCACTGCCGGTTCTGCATTGACATTACTACCAAGTGAAACTACCTACGTATATTGTATATCAGACTCCGATACTATTTGACCTGGCATTACATTTGGACACCGATTCCGATTACCTTCTGCTATTAATTGTTGACCTTGATTTTTAATTTTGACACTGTTTATGCTTCTGATTGGATATAGTTACTATCTCTCGCTAACAGAGGTTGTGGATGCTATGAATTTCCTCTATAGGTCACGTCCTATCCGTCCTATAAAACATCCTACCTAAATGCGACTTTACGTCATTATGACGTCACCGGCACCAAAATTTCGCTGCCTGCTAATGATTCTAAGTAAGATTACCAAACACTTTTTTAGTTCGGATTACCTAACACTTTTTTAATTAATTTTTTTTAATGGTAAGTACCAGATCTAACGCCCTTTCGCACTTGACTGAAAATTTTACGACGGTTAAATCGAGCGTTTCACAACACTATTGTGAGCTGTCAAAAACGACTTCTTACGATGCCTCTACTTTAATGACTAGCATTTTTATCAGTTTACATTTTAAAATGGTTTGCTAACAGTTTCATTTAGAATTAGACTGAAAAACACTATATTTACCTGCGAAAGGTTATGTCCGCTCGTTTCTACTTTTACAGCCTAGTACTTCGCATCGCACCATGTCTAGAAGATAAACACAGATTAAATTGTTCAAAATAAGCCTCGGGATAAGTTGTTTGTGTCCACTTTCACAATGAAAACATTTAATTTCACTTCCACCTGACGTATTCAACGCATTTGTCTGGACTGGACCCATAATGCAAGGCTCAAATTGGCTCAATGCAATCCAGCCAAAAAATAGTGGCAGTGATAGGGACGGACGGTTATCCCTCCTTTTCACTTCCACTAGTTTAGAGTTTCATAAGACCATCCCTTTCGTTCTTGCTATCATTATTACGTTGTCCGATCCATATTAATACTATATCCATGGAAATTTGATAAGGATTTGATTTATGTGTTGTATGAACATCTTCAAAATTATGATACATTTTGAAAAGTAATCGCGCGTAAATTGTAAATGAGGTATAAAGCGTTCTTCATATCGTAATGCAATCAACCTCGGGAAAAAAGTAGTAAGTGCATGTTAGAGTCAGTCATAATATATATCGTAACTTCATTTTTCGTTGAATCTAAAATCGTTGTATTTTAAGATTTGGTCATTCGTTGAAGGTGATCAGAGTAGGTATTAGAGGCACGCAGCCAACTGCTTTTTCTGACCCTTTTGCGCGGGGTCCTTTTTTTCGAAGTAGGTACATAAATATAATCGTAACCGTGTGAAAAATCAATATTATACTCGGTAGAAACGTCTCCAGAAAGCTTCTTCTTTAAGCGGGCCGTTTTATATCAGTTCTAAAAGTGTGCCTTTGTTCTATTTTTCTAAAGTATGAGAAAAATGTCGTTAATAAATTGTTGAAGGTTGAAGGCCAGCTCAAATAGTCATGGCAAATGGGTCAAAATTATTTTCGTTGTCTTGTTTCATACCACTCTGTCACGCTATTAGTTGCTATTTCAACTCAGAATATAAAATAAATAAATTAATAAAAAAATTAAAAAACACGACTGCCGTTTAAAAACGTTCTTAAAAGTAAAAAATAATTCCTTTTTCAGGTTATATTCTTGTGAGCGTATCTACATATAAAAGCGCTTGTCTTATTACTTACGATATTTTGTTTCGATTGCAGTCGGGGAACCTTTCATTACGGAAAATATAAGCATTATGAAGGTTCCCCGACTGCAATCGAAACAAAATAGCGCGTAGGGCTGAAGGTCCAAATCCCCTAAGAGGGGCATTGGTTCGCGAAGCTGAAAGCCGAGCTACCAGAGCCCAGACATCGGCCCGGACCAGTGGAGGAAGAGGCCTGGACTTTTACTAAGAGTGCCCTAGCATGACACTTGTAAGAAATTTCAAGCAAGGCCGAAGACGGAGCTGCGAAAAAAATAAGCTACCAAGCTTTTTCAACTACCCCAGCATCTAAATAAGCCCAGCTACGCTTAGAGCCGAGGACTTGGAGCGTCACTATCTGGGTGCTCTCGGCGCGATCCCGAGGACTGGAGGCTCGACGGGCGAGTCCACAATTTGCGACAGTTGTAGACCGCACTTCGCGTAGGACTGATAGCCCGAAGTGTCCTCCAGAGGGGCGCCGGCTTACGAGGCCGAAGACCGAGCTACCAGAGCCCAGCGCTCCTTCGCTATACAATGTAAAAGTGTAGCTTTAAAACGAATCTCAGGGCCGCAGACCCGACAATTCGTTTCGAAAAAATGCGAAGGCTGGACGTCTGCGTATGGTCGAAGGGCTGTAGGCGAAAAAGGGCCTAAATACAATTTATTTTTTAACATATTTCAAGTTTTAGTTTTGATGCGCCTGTATGGCACGTATAGTTGTTTGGCCACAATTGTTGTTGTTATTGTATTGTTAGGTACATTCGCCTGATATTCAAATCAAATCTAGAAATCCTCGATATTAGTGAGGTACGTAACATGGCATATTAGCACACACATGATTAGTGCGACAGTATATCGCTGCAAAATAGACTATCCATCCCTATTTTATTATTCATATAGTTAGTAAAAGATGGAAAATCTATCTCGCGGCGACAAACTGACGTACGTACCAATCATATACGAAGCATACATAATATGTGGTTAAATGTCTCTTATCTCGCAAAATATTAACGTAGGTACATGTTATTTCCATTTTTATTAAATATTGTGTTATAGCTATTTTCCGCAACTCGACATCTAACGTGCCTGTTTTGCGTGGTCCCAACGCAGGCCCAATACTTGTTGGGAACTCACAAACAGGTTACCTCACGATGTTTTCCTACACCATAAAGCACTTGTGATGATATCAAATGATGATGTACTTACATAAGTTTTTCGAAAAACTCATCGACACAAGCTGGGGATTGAACCCACTACCGCTGCGTAGCAGCCGTGCGTTGTACCACTCGACCACAAACACTTCTTATATAGTGTATCTGTTTCATACACACTAAGCCCCGTGTCAGCGGTGACATTTCTGTCACGGCTTCGAATTCAAAGAAAAATTTCAATACCGCGATGTAGAACATTTCGAGTTTTCTCTTCATACATATACTTTAACATATAACTTGTATATGTATTTACAATCTGCATGTAAAATGCTTTAATTTGATACCCAAATCATAACGTTTGGATAACACATTATTCTTTGTGATTTGATTGCATTTTAATGAATCTCGCTCTTCTTAAATAAGTTACATACATATAAGTTATGTACATATTCGTAATCGTTGTTTGAAGCTCTTCATTTTGATACCAAACTCGATAGGTTTCTTTCATATTTATTTTTTTTGGTTAGATAATATTGAATTTCTAGGCCGCCATATTATATTTAACGTGACGTCATATATCCTATGTTACCCGCGACGTCACGAGGATTCTAATGAACTAATGATACCTTACACTATTAAAAACGATTAAGTGGTCGCGAAGATCTGCGCGTTTAAAGAAAATATGAAACATACATAGGGACTGAACACATACAGGGTGTTTGGTTAGCGGTGTCGGAGCTTTTAGGGGTTAAAACTACAATCAATTTCATCGATAAATTACCATACAATTTTTTTTTTGTGCCAACGATAATTAAATGGCGGCCATTTAAAAATTTCAAACAGACGAATACGGGCGCACGTGATATTTCGGGAATTATACGTTTGTTATCGGTCCTATCCTTGCAAAAAAATCTCGTTTGAGAGCTCATTAGATAAGCAAACTAATTAAGCTAATCATTTGACTCAACTATTTGAACAACAAGTCTAAAAAAAAATTTTTTAATGAAAAATAGTAAAAAATTCACCTTAATTTTTCAATTAATTTAATTTTGCATGAAAACTAGGTCGTTAAGATAGGTTTTTGGTGTTGTTATTTGTTAGTACAGGATGTTAGCTAAAATACAACACCATAATTACAGTTATACCATAAGTACTTTAGGAATTAGAAGTGCTCAAACATGCACTGGATGGCTGGACGGCGGCCACTTCACTAGTCAGTACACTGCTGACATTCATTTGTTTATGGATTTTGCATCGGGCACGCTAAATGCAGCTGTTTTGGTGTATGTTTGAGCACTTGTAATTCCTAAAGTACTTAAGGTATAACTGTAATTATTGTGTTATTTTTTAGCTAACATACTGTACTAATAAATAACAACACCAAAAACCTATCTTAACGACCTAGTTTTCATGCAAAATTAAATTAATTGAAAAATTAAGGTGAATTTTTTACTAATTTTAATTTAATAAAATTTTTTTAGCCTTGTTGTTCAAATAGTTGAGTCAAATGATTAGCTTAATTAGTTTGCTTATCTAATGAGCTCTCTAACGAAATTTTTTTTGCGGGGATAGGACCGATAACAAACGTTTAATACCAGAAATATCACGTGCGCCCGTATTCGTCTGTTTGAAATTTTAAAATGGCCGCCATTTAATTATCGTTGGCACAAAAAAAAAATTGTTTCGTAATTTATCGATAAAATTGATTGTAGTTTAAGCCCTTAAAAGCTCCGACACCGCTAACCAAACACCCTGTATACTCTCCTTTTGGCAGTCGTGTAAAAATGGTGCACTTGTATTTCTTTGTCACGCTAGATTTTAATCCATACATCATAAATTGAAAATAAAACATCATCTCATACAAAAATCGCCACTGTGTCACGTTTTTTAGGGGCACAAAATAAGACAATGATAAGAATTTTGACCCAAATGCGTCGTCGTGCCTGCTGAGTAGCTTTGAATAGTGGCACTAACTTATAAATCTGTAATGCATATCTCTTAAATAAAATAGTACATTAAGATACAAGCAGGGATTGCACAACCGGTTTTATTGAATATCTCATTATACAGGTATTGCTGTCAAATAGCTAAACCTCTAATATATTTGAATACCAATATTGATTATACCGCTGTTTTGACATTAACCGATATACGTAGCGAAATTCGCTATTACCGGTAATACCTAATTTAAAACCTGTATTCAGATTACCGGTTGCGATCCCTGGATAAAAGTGTGTGAGTGTGCTAGGTAATTACCACTTACTTAGGTATTATCCCTTTACGTTCAACGTTTTTATTTTATTCTTGTTCTTACTTGAAGTTCATAATTTACATAAAAGTACTTAATAACAGACAACATAACAAAATAAGCGCAACAAACATTTGAAATTCACTCCACTCCGAATAACAAATAAAAATAGTTTCTATATAAGGCCCGCGCATACCTAGAGAATTTTAAAAAGGCGCGCAAATTTTCAAGGCGGCAACCAAAGAGAATATAATCACTTCGTTTTACCCTATCGACAAACAGCCAATATAAAAAATACAGCGAATCATTAACAATTATCATAAAATAAAAACACGTTAATTCTATATTTAAAATAATTAATTTGCCACAAATATTTTTTTTTTATTATTTAGGGAAATTTAAAGTATTTTGTAATAATATTCTGCATTCCACTATTTCTGCCATATGACAACTCTTTGGTCAATTTAAAAATTTGCTTTTTCAAATTTGGAATGTTCTGCATCGCGCTATTAACATTTTCCTGATCACGTATATATACCCCCGAGCATTTTATAGGGAGGCAGGTCGGGGAGGCGGGCATTGGGTACGGCCGCGGGCCGCGGGCCGCTTGCTACCCTACCTTGCCCCGAGCACACTTTAGAGTCGGGCGAAGCCCGACATAAGGTAGCACGCTACGCGCGCTGTTCCACCTTGCCCCGAGCACTCAACAGAGTCGGGCGAAGCCCGACACAAGCGCGCGCTGCTCTATCTTGCCCCGAGCACTCTTCAGAGTCGGGCGAAGGCCGACACAAGGAAGCGCGCTACGCGCGCTGCTCTATCTTGCCCCGAGCACTCTTCAGGGTCGGGCGAAGCCCGACACAAGGCAGCGCGCTACGCGCGCTGCTCTATCTTGCCCCGAGCACTCTTCAGAGTCGGGCGAAGCCCGACACAAGGTAGCGCGCTATTCCACCTTGCCCCGAGCACTCAACAGAGTCGGGCGAAGCCCGACACAAGCGCGCGCTGCTCTATCTTGCCCCGAGCACTCTTCAGGGTCGGGCGAAGCCCGACACAAGGCAGCGCGCTACGCGCGCTGCTCTATCTTGCCCCGAGCACTCTTCAGAGTCGGGCGAAGCCCGACACAAGGCAGCGCGCTACGCGCGCTGCTCTATCTTGCCCCGAGCACTCTTCAGAGTCGGGCGAAGCCCGACACAAGGCAGCGCGCTACGCGCGCTGCTCTATCTTGCCCCGAGCACTCTTCAGAGTCGGGCAAAGCCCGACACAAGGCAGCGCGCTACGCGCGCTGCTCTATCTTGCCCCGAGCACTCTTCAGGGTCGGGCGAAGCCCGACACAAGGTAGCGCGCTATTCCACCTTGCCCCGAGCACTCAACAGAGTCGGGCGAAGCCCGACACAAGCGCGCGCTGCTCTATCTTGCCCCGAGCACTCTTCAGGGTCGGGCGAAGCCCGACACAAGGTAGCGCGCTACGCGCGCTGTTCCGCCTTGCCCCGAGCACTCTTCAGAGTCGGGCGAAGCCCGACACAAGGCAGCGCGCTACGCGCGCTGCTCTATCTTGCCCCGAGCACTCTTCAGAGTCGGGCGAAGCCCGACACAAGCAAGCGCTACGCGCGCTGCTCTATCTTGCCCCGAGCACTCTTCAGAGTCGGGCGAAGCCCGACACAAGGCAGCGCGCTACGCGCGCTGCTCTATCTTGCCCCGAGCACTATTCAGAGTCGGGCGAAGCCCGACACAAGCAAGCGCTACGCGCGCTGCTCTATCTTGCCCCGAGCACTCTTCAGAGTCGGGCGAAGCCCGACACAAGGCAGCGCGCTACGCGCGCTGCTCTATCTTGCCCCGAGCACTCTTCAGAGTCGGGCGAAGCCCGACACAAGGTAGCGCGCTATTCCACCTTGCCCCGAGCACTCAACAGAGTCGGGCGAAGCCCGACACAAGGCAGCGCGCTACGCGCGCTGCTCTATCTTGCCCCGAGCACTCTTCAGAGTCGGGCGAAGCCCGACACAAGGCAGCGCGCTACGCGCGCTGCTCTATCTTGGCCCGAGCACTCTTCAGAGTCGGGCGAAGCCCGACACAAGGCAGCGCGCTACGCGCGCTGCTCTATCTTGCCCCGAGCACTCTTCAGGGTCGGGCGAAGCCCGACACAAGGCAGCGCGCTACGCGCGCTGCTCTATCTTGCCCCGAGCACTCTTCAGAGTCGGGCGAAGCCCGACACAAGGCAGCGCGCTACGCGCGCTGCTCTATCTTGCCCCGAGCACTCTTCAGAGTCGGGCGAAGCCCGACACAAGGCAGCGCGCTACGCGCGCTGCTCTATCTTGCCCCGAGCACTCTTCAGAGTCGGGCGAAGCCCGACACAAGGTAGCGCGCTATTCCACCTTGCCCCGAGCACTCAACAGAGTCGGGCGAAGCCCGACACAAGGCAGCGCGCTACGCGCGCTGCTCTATCTTGCCCCGAGCACTCTTCAGAGTCGGGCGAAGCCCGACACAAGGCAGCGCGCTACGCGCGCTGCTCTATCTTGGCCCGAGCACTCTTCAGAGTCGGGCGAAGCCCGACACAAGGCAGCGCGCTACGCGCGCTGCTCTATCTTGCCCCGAGCACTCTTCAGAGTCGGGCGAAGCCCGACACAAGGCAGCGCGCTACGCGCGCTGCTCTATGTTGCCCCGAGCACTCTTCAGAGTCGGGCGAAGCCCGACACAAGGTAGCGCGCTATTCCACCTTGCCCCGAGCACTCAACAGAGTCGGGCGAAGCCCGACACAAGGCAGCGCGCTACGCGCGCTGCTCTATCTTGCCCCGAGCACTCTTCAGGGTCGGGCGAAGCCCGACACAAGGCAGCGCGCTACGCGCGCTGCTCTATCTTGCCCCGAGCACTCTTCAGAGTCGGGCGAAGCCCGACACAAGGTAGCGCGCTATTCCACCTTGCCCCGAGCACTCTTCAGAGTCGGGCGAAGCCCGACACAAGGCAGCGCGCTACGCGCGCTGCTCTATCTTGGCCCGAGCACTCTTCAGAGTCGGGCGAAGCCCGATACAAGGCAGCGCGCTACGCGCGCTGCTCTATCTTGCCCCGAGCACTCTTCAGGGTCGGGCGAAGCCCGACACAAGGCAGCGCGCTACGCGCGCTGCTCTATCTTGCCCCGAGCACTCTTCAGAGTCGGGCGAAGCCCGACACAAGGCAGCGCGCTACGCGCGCTGCTCTATCTTGCCCCGAGCACTCTTCAGGGTCGGGCGAAGCCCGACACAAGGCAGCGCGCTACGCGCGCTGCTCTATCTTGCCCCGAGCACTCTTCAGGGTCGGGCGAAGCCCGACACAAGGTAGCGCGCTATTCCACCTTGCCCCGAGCACTCAACAGAGTCGGGCGAAGCCCGACACAAGGCAGCGCGCTACGCGCGCTGCTCTATCTTGCCCCGAGCACTCTTCAGAGTCGGGCGAAGCCCGACACAAGGCAGCGCGCTACGCGCGCTGCTCTATTTTGCCCCGAGCACTCTTCAGAGTCGGGCGAAGCCCGACACAAGGCAGCGCGCTACGCGCGCTGCTCTATCTTGCCCCGAGCACTCTTCAGAGTCGGGCGAAGCCCGACACAAGGCAGCGCGCTACGCGCGCTGCTCTATCTTGCCCCGAGCACTCTTCAGGGTCGGGCGAAGCCCGACACAAGGTAGCGCGCTATTCCACCTTGCCCCGAGCACTCAACAGAGTCGGGCGAAGCCCGACACAAGGCAGCGCGCTACGCGCGCTGCTCTATCTTGCCCCGAGCACTCTTCAGAGTCGGGCGAAGCCCGACACAAGGCAGCGCGCTACGCGCGCTGCTCTATCTTGCCCCGAGCACTCTTCAGAGTCGGGCGAAGCCCGACACAAGGTAGCGCGCTATTCCACCTTGCCCCGAGCACTCAACAGAGTCGGGCGAGGCCCGACACAAGCGCGCGCTGCTCTATCTTGCCCCGAGCACTCTTCAGGGTCGGGCGAAGCCCGACACAAGGTAGCGCGCGTAGCGCGCTGTTCCGCCTTGCCCCGAGCACTCTTCAGAGTCGGGCGAAGCCCGACACAAGGCAGCGCGCTACGCGCGCTGCTCTATCTTGCCCCGAGCACTCAACAGAGTCGGGCGAAGCCCGACACAAGCGCGCGCTGACTAAAGAGTGCTCGGGGCAAGATAGAGCTTCGCCCGACTCTGTTGAGTGCTCGGGGCAAGATAGAGCAGCGCGCGTAGCACGCTGCCTTGTGTCGGGCTTTGCCCGACTCTGAAGAGTGCTCGGGGCAAGATCTACTCCCAGAAAGAGGCGGCGGAGGAAACCAATCACCAATGTGGACAGTTTTGATAGTGATGCTATCCGGAACCATATTTATGGATATTATGAGAGGAGTGAGATACCCACTTTATTCAAATTGATAAAGTCTTTAAAAGAGTCTGAGAGTCTGAGCTGTTCAGTGGAAGTTTGACCTCTTTATGGCGTGTTTTAGACTCGATTGGCTTTAAATGGAAAAAAGTCAACAAAAGGAAAATTATCATGGAGAGGAGAGATATAGCTCTTGCTAGAGTACCTAAGCTTTTTAGAATGTGCAAAAATGTTAGAAGACTGGGATAATGTTGTCTTTCTCGATGAGACCTGGTTAAATGCAAACCATACTGTTGGCAAAATGTGGACAGACGACACAGCACATGCCTCGACAAAGGTACCAGAAGGTAAAGGGGAACGGCTGATAATATGCCCTGCGGGTAATGAAAAAGGGTTTATACCCAATACCCTTCTAGCTTTTAAGTCAAAGAAAACTAAAGAATACCATGAAGAGATGAATTCTGACAAATTTGAGACTTGGTTTGTCAATCTATTAGACAATCTGGAAGAATCCAGTATGATAATTATGGACATGGACAATGCACCATATCATTCGCGGCAGATAAATAAACCACCAACAAAAAATAGCAACAAGGCAACATTGGTGGAGTGGTTAACTAAAAATAATGTAAGAGCAGACATGGGCATGTATAAGGAACGGTTGGTGCATTTATTAAAATTGCATAGACCATTGGAGCCCATGTACTATTTAGATGAGCTGGCTAAGTCCCGAGGACATCATATTTTAAGATTACCTCCCTACAATTTTGTCGCTACAACGCAATAGAAATGATTTGGGCTCACGTTAAAGGTGAGATAAACAATTAATTCTTACACAATTTTTTTTCAAGATTTAAAAGAAAATAAATATTAAAGAGCATATAATTACACAGATTATGTCTCGCTGTAAGGTCAAGAAGGCTTTTGTCGCGAGTATTCAGAAAATTATATTGTCACATAATAGAATTATATTATTTTATTACAAATATTAAAATTAAATACATATCAGCTGTGTTCATCATACATACAAACAAATGCCGTTATGGCTTATCCGGTTTTAAGCCCAGGACCATAGAGTTCACAGGCAGGGTTACTATACCCACTAGGCTGGGTCCCCTTTAATATGCCTAATATTAATAGTCCTAATATGAATTCGCATAACGGATTTGGCATAAATAATTAAGCATAATATTGAATAGGCAAAATAATAAAATTCCATAATGCTTAATACGCATATTACTGATTATGCATAATTGAAATATGCATAACATTATTAGATATAACTTTATTAGATATAAAATATAAGTAGGTAGGTATACATGTATATCATGTGGTATAAAATATGTCAAGACCATTAACTGTTATACCTACGCACAAGTAAAAGTAAAGTCTAAACTAGTTTCAAATTGGAAGCAATATATAGTATACAGGGTGTTTGGTTAGCGGTGTCGGAGCTTTTAAGGGCTTAAACTACAATCAATTTTATCGATAAATTACCATACAATTTTTTTTTTGTGCGAACGACAATTAAATGGCGGCCATTTTAAAATTTTAAACAGACGAATACGGGCGCACGTGATATTTCTGGAATTATACGTTTGTTATCGATCCTATCCCTGCAAAAAAATCTCGTTAGAGAGCTCATTAGATAAGCAAACTAATTAAGCTAATCATTTGACTCAACTATTTGAACAACAAGGCTAAAAAAATTTTTTTAATTGAAAATAGTAAAAAATTCACCTTAATTTTTCAATTAATTTAATTTTGCATGAAAACTAGGTCGTTAAGATAGGTTTTTGGTGTTGTTGTTTATTAGTACAGTATGTTAGCTAAAAAATAACACCATAATTACAGTTATACCTTAAGTACTTTAGGAATTACACGTGCTCAAACATACACCAAAACAGCTGCATTTAGCGTTCCCGATGCAAAATCCATAAACAAATGAATGTCAGCAGTGTACTGACTAGTGAAGTGGCCGCCTTCCATCCATCCAGTGCATGTTTGAGCACTTCTAATTAAGGTATAACTGTAATTGTGGTGTTATTTTTTAGCTAACATCCTGTACTAACAAATAAAAACACCAAAAACCTATCTTAACGACCTAGTTTTCATGCAAAATTAAATTAATTGAAAAGTTAAGGTGAATTTTTTACTATTTTTAGTTAAAAAACATTTTTTAGCCTTGTTGTTCAAATAGTTGAGTCAAATGATTAGCTTAATTAGTTTGCTTATCTAATGAGCTCTCTAACGAGATTTTTTTTGCAAGGATAGGACCGATAACAAACGTATAATTCCAGAAATATCAATGAGCCCGTATTCGTCAGTTTGAAATTTTAAAATGGCCGCCATTTAATTATCGTTGGCACAAAAAAAAAATTGTATGGTAATTTATCGATGAAATTGATTGTAGTTTAAGTCCTTAAAAGCTCCGACACCGCTAACCAAACACCCTGTATAATAATATTATTTTCTCAAACTTGCAATGAAATGTCCTCGCGCAAAGGATTAGTATTGCCATACAGCCCCGACCCCCCGACCGCACTCTCGAATAGCAAATTTTCGGCCATTCTCGTATAAAACATATAGAACCAATGTGGGATCTCACAGTATTATACCAAGAATGTGTAAAGAGCATAACTTGTTATTTAAATCAAGTAGGGTGGACTTGTTAAAAATGTCACAGAACCAATTTAAAACATACCTACACAAATTCAAAGCAAATGGTGGGATTCTAACATGATCTTACAAAGAGTACCATTCTGTTTTGTTAATTAGCTTCGGAGACCTATTACGAATTTTACGATCATCTAGTTTCAGTCTATATTTATAATTATTTAATATCAATTTATCTATAATGTATAATCATTTTGTAGCTTAATTTTGCTGTCTGTAATTTGGTTATATAAAACATTCTACATTACTATTTGTAAACTACTTAGTTAAGATTTTTGTTAGCAGTTACTCTCATTATGCATGTTGAGTTTGCCTGTAATTGGGTGAATACTCGATCGATTTGTTATTACTGGCATGTTTATCTTTAAGTATTAATATGTATTACACCTGTTGGCGAACCTAAAATAAAATAAATAAATAAATAAAATACAGCGGGGAAATGCTGCCAGCATTCTCGGCACCATGCCAAGGGGGGCCCATTTTTTAGATGTATTTTAGGTTTATTTAGTTTTAATTTGTTAGTTTTAATTTAGTGTTATTTATAAGGTTTTTAATTTACCTATTTATTATGTAATTATTGTATTTATCTACCGAATAAACTTGATATATTTGGAATCACATTAAAAAAAAAATACAGTTAAATCAACCTACCTCAAAAACTATAGGAGATAATTTTATCAAACCAAAAATCGTTGATAGAGTTTATTAATGTGCATAACATATATTTTTTTCAGAATTTTATATCGCGTAGTTTAAAAAATAGAGGGGGGGGGACACATTTTTCAGACTTTAAGACCTGATATCTCGAAAACGATTTGCTTAAATAAAAATGTGATGTATAAACCTTCATATCATTTTCAAAGACCTTTCTATTAATACCCCACACGCTTATGTACAACTAAAAAAAAAATTCTATCCCTCAGTTACATGTATGGAGGGCCCCCACCCCAATGGTTTTTTTACAATTTAGTATCACATTCCTGTAACGGTTCATACAACACATATCCTTACCAAATTTCGTTACTGTAGCATTTATAGTTTCCGAGTAAATTGGCTGTGACAGACGGACAGACGGACAGACGGACATGACGAATCTATAAGGGTTCCGTTTTTGCCATTTTGGCTACGGAACCCTAAAAAATGAAATGTTGTCATTATGTTCGTCATAATACGCTTTAAAGTATGACGTTGCAGGCGGATGACCTCGAGATAATAGTAAAGGATTTTCATACGAATTTAACAGCCTAGGCCGGTAAATATTTTTTTTTTTAAACATGGCGTCGGTTTTCATGAATAGGCTAAACAGCTAAATTCTGTTTTTTTTTATTGTCGTATTTTTTATTTCATATTATATTTGAGAAAAGCACTATACACGCCTCGCCGTGAAATGGGCTTATCGGCTTCATATCACTGTCCATACCTACTCAGCCGGTAAGCCCATCTTTCCCGGCGTCTGCAGTAATGTACTATATTTAATACGTACTAATCGACAGTAACTTGGCAAAAATATTAGGTATATTGTATTGGTTTCGCTAAGCAATCTATGATCGGTCATTATTATTTTATCTATTATATTATTTATATTTTATACCTTTCATTAAGTATACCAATTAGTATTATGCTCATCCTAATTATTCCAAATTATTTTTTTTTTTTTTTTTATTTTATTTATTGTTCGGAGAACCAACAGCTTACAATACAGAGTAGCAATACAAATTAAGAAACAAACAGCCAATTATAGGTTCCCACCAGTAGTAACAGGTTAACAAACAAATGGTGGCTAGTACTAAATTAACACTATCGTATATCAAAGCAAACGTATTACTAAATATACGTATATAAATGCAACAATCGGTATAAGTAGTATATAATGTCAACAATAACAATCTGAACAACATGTTATCGCCCGGCTTACTCACTTAACCAACTCGTCTGTTAAGATCCGCCTTATGGTTGTTGTGTTGCAATTAAAAACATCAATGTCTCGCTTCCTCGAGAATTCATTTAGGCTTCTACCAGCTCGTAATAGAAAGCTATTTTTCCTATAATTACGTGATGTAAGTGGGATTGATAAGGGAGGGAAGTATCTTTTAGACCTAGATGGAGTATTGAAGGAAAGCTTGGCGAGCAATTCGGGACAATCAATATTGCCATTCGAAATGCTAAGTAAATAAGAAATATCAGCAATTTGGCGACGTTTATATAAAGGAATAAGATGATGTTTTTTACAAATATTTTCGTAATTAGATGAATTATAAGTGGTATTTAGTTTAAAGCAGAGATATTTTACAAACTTTTTCTGTATACGTTCAATTCTGTTAACATAAGTATTATAAGAAGGGTTCCAAATCTGAGACGCATATTCCAGTTTGCTTCTGACATACGTACAATAGAGGATCTTTATAGTTTTAATTTGAGTGAAATGTTGGCAACTACGCATAATAAACCCTAGAGTCTTACTAGCACTGGCTACTATATTGTCTACATGAGTATCAAATAAAAGCTTAGAATCATGGATGACTCCAAGGTCCCTCATACATGACACAGGTTCGAGAACATGATTATTAAGCTTGTATGCCGTCGGGATTATACTACGTTGTCTAGTGAAAGTTAAGGAAAAACATTTGGAGACGTTAAGGTCCAATCTATTATTTTGGCAATATGTGACAAGACGACTGAGATCTTCTTGTAAAAGTGCGGAATCTGCTAATGACTTAACTCTCATAAAAATCTTCATATCGTCAGCAAAGCACAGCAACTGGGCAAACTGGAAGCAATCGCTGATATCATTAACAAATACATTGAAAAGCAAAGGCCCCAGCAACGACCCTTGAGGAACACCACTGGGAACACTTACCCAGCTAGACATGTAGTTGTTAATGACAACAGCTTGAGACCTGTTATCGATATAGGATGTGAACCACCGCAATAGATCTCCATGAATACCCATATCATTTAATTTAAGGATTAGTAATTTATGATCAATTCTATCGAATGCTTTACTGTAGTCAGTGTACACTACATCCACTTGACTACCTTCAGACATGGCTTTAGTTATATAGTCATTAAGAAGTATCAAATTCGAAACGGTAGACTTACATCGCAAGAAACCATGTTGAAGAGGACTGAAATAATTCTTAATTGCCGCATATACTTGTGAATAGACTAGCTTTTCAAGTACTTTAGCAAGTATACAAAGTTTAGAAATTGGCCTGTAATTAGTTACTTCAGTTTTGGAACCCTTCTTATGAACGGGTGTAATATAGGCTGATTTCCAAATCAAAGGAACATGACATTCAGTGAAGGACCGATTAAACAGTAGAGATATTGGGACTACAATAGTGTTTGCGCAATTAATCAGAAATTGAGATGGCATGTCATCAGGCCCAGCCGATTTAGACGGATCTAATTTTAGCAGTAACTTAATAAGAACATCTGAATCAACCTCTATATTGCATATACGTGAATTTGAATTAACCACGGAGGTGGCCACTTGGTCAGAACTTGGAGCAGAGAATGTTGTATGGAAATAGTTAGAGAATGCTTCACATATATCTTGGGCTGTGGTAACCAATCTTTCATCATACTTTAAACAATTCGGTACACCATGTGAGCTAGAACGTGACTTGATGTAGGACCAGAACTGCTTAGGGTTTTTAACGATGTTGCTTTCGAGCTTGCGAACATAAGTATTGAAGCATGTCTGCTCAAGTTTTTTGACCCTGTCACGTTGAAAATTATAACTGATTTGATCTGATATATTACCGTATATACGAAATTTTTTCAAATATTTGGATTTCTCTTTGATGCCTTTTTTTAGTGCGGGCGAATACCAGTTCGGAAAACTATCATCGTGTGTCATTTTATTAGGAATATATTTAAGTCGCAGATTTTTAAATACGGAGTAAAAGAAGTTAACAGACTCATCTAATGTGCGTCGCGAGAATTCATCCTGCCAGTTAACCAAGGTCAACTCATTGTTGATGGAAGTATAATCGCCTTTATTATAGAAATATTTAATACGAGAAGCGGTTTTTAAACTACTTATTTGAGCGAACTCTATCGAAACTAATATTGCTTTATGGTACGGGTCAATCGGTACTAACGGGTCCAAACACTCACTAACATGTACCACATCATTTGACAAAACAAGGTCCAATAACTTACCATATTGGTTAAGGACGCCATTATATTGCCTTAAGTTTAAGGTGTTCAACTCATCAATCAAACTGCACTCGTCATTCGTTTTATAATTCGAAGGCACCAAAATAGAATGCTGACATGTCCATACAATGTTGCTCAAATTAAAATCGCCTATTATTAAATATTTGTCATCACATCCACGTAAAACAGCTTCACCCAGACCGTTAAGGAAATTTGATAACTGCTGTGAGAATGTATAACCATTATTCTGTTTACATAAATATAAAACACACAAATGCAGTTTAATTGATGAGTTATGCAATCCCTTAATAGTCAAAGTTACCCACAGATCCTCAGCTGACGACTGGTAGGTAGGCTGCGGAATGGCTGCCAGCTCTTTGCGAGTAGCTATGATTACGCCACCACCACGATGCTGACCGGTTAAAAGCGAATCACGATCACGTCTCCAAACGACATACCGATCATCAAACAACTCTGTATCCAACACTCCATCTAGTAACCAGGTCTCCGTTAATATTATTATATCATAAGATGCAATTCTTAAATTACGGTAGAATAACGAAGTTTTCGAACGAAGTCCCCTTACGTTTTGGTAATAAATTGTAGGATAAAACCCTCCCCTATTATTAATTAAAGCCGTTTTAAAATATATTTTACGCAATAATAAAATATCAATAGAATAATCGAGCTGCATAGGCGGTGAATTGCATTAGATAAGCATGAAGGGTAAAATAGCATCTTTTTTAATTGATAATAAATGCAACACAAAGTGGAAATCGTAAGACATAGGGGTTTTCTAACAAATACGAGAGAGCGAGTAATTAAGCATAACTTAAGTTGATGTAAGAAAAAGACAAATATAGTTAAGTGCGCATGCCTTAAGCGGTGCATATGGAATGCGAATAGCGATAAGCCGTGCGCCCGATAACAATAAGCGGCCGGTCCGGCCGGTCCGGCAAATTCAGTGATACTCAAACTTTTGCATACATGGGCAAGAATATTATCAAAGATTGACACTACTGTAACTAATAGAAATAAAATAACTAAGTAAACTAAGACACAGATTAAAGTAACTTGTTTAAATCACTTTCGTTGTTAATGACGTAAACTTTCGAGTTGTCATCCCTGCGTACGTGAATCTTCGCGAATTTCACCCATACATATTTATAATTTTTAGATCTTAATTCAGTTTTAGTTTTCGTTAGCAAAATTTTGTAATCAGGTGTTAAATGATCATTCACAAATATCTTGTTGCGACAGTCCTGGAAACCGAGTTCTTCTGCTGACATAGTCTTCTTCAGTCTCGCTGATGCAATGAAGTTTTCTTTGATGTAACGGTTGACGAAACTAACGATGATAGATTTCTCTTTAGAATTATGAGACGGGATCCGGGATATATAATTTATATTAGTGGTTTGTATCGGGAAACCAACTAACTCGCCAATGCGTTCCATGATAATGAAAAGGTTTTCGTTATTTTTGAGTGGTCCACCCTTCACTTCTATATTGTTGAGACGGTACCATTGGTCACGATTTGATATTTCCGATTTTAACTGAGCAATTTGCTGGCCAAGAGAGTTGATTTTGATATTATTTGCTTCGAGATCGGGTATTTTCTTTTCGACTTCGTCTAATCGCGTGAAGCACTCAGAAATATTAGCACCATTAAATGCACATGAGTTTTTACATGAGTTTTTTTTCGTTATGATAGTTTACGTTATACGTAAATACATTATGCGTAATCGTTTATGCGAAATTATACTTATGCCACTTAAATAGTATGCTTAACAACGCTTTGCCAATTTGAAGTATGCGTAATAAATTATGCGAATTAATATAGACTCCACTAGGCTATCAAATTAGATAATTTATAAAGGGCATGAATAAATAAACAGTACTCTCTTTCTGACACGTCAGTCCTTTTTTCTGAAACATATATTTTTATGAGTGTATTACCTACAAAATGTTTTACTAATCAGCAATACTTTAATTTCAGGTTTTGCTGCAAGAAACAACACTTCACCTCCATTTGCGGCGAACAAAATGCTCAAGTTGCTGGAGGATGCGTGCCGACATGTAACTGGCGAAAACTGGGCGAAAGTGGTTGAAAAGATAAAAAAATATATATTACAGGACTGTGAGCGTTTCGTTCGAATAGATACATTGCGAGATGAAATTATCATCAATGTAGCAGATGATTCAGATACCACGAATTCGGACATAAATAATGAGGGTGTAATTTCTTCTGAAAGTGATGAATAAAGAAATATTTGTATTAATTCGTTTTATTCCAACATATTAATTGAAAATACTTTCTATTCCATAGGTATTATCATAGAATGAAAAACGTTACGTTGTACAACCTAGTGATTGCTATTAATGTACGATTTCACACAAAACTGTATGGTTTAGAAAAGCAATACTCAGCCTGTTTGCTACGCAGAGATCCCGGGTTCGAATCCTGGTAAGAGCATTTATTTGTGTAATTATCACATATATTTGTTTCTGAATAATGGGTGTTTTTTGTATATGTGTTTGTCTGTATATTTTTATTATATATATCGTCGCCTGGTACCAACAACACAAGCCTTATTGAACTTACCGTGTGGCTGGGTCGATTAAATCTAGGTACTAAAATATAAAATTTTAATAAATGTAATTATTTTCTAATAGCTTTTGCTCGCGACTTCGCTTTAAAAAGAGCCAAAAAGTAGCCAATGTCACTCTTCATCCCTTCAATTATCTCCGCTTAAAAAAATCGCTTCAATTTGTTGTTCTGTTTTGATGTGAAAGACGAACAAACAAACAGACACGTACACTTTCGCATTGATAATAATATAGATTACTTTTACCACACGCATTTTTTAATACTTAATGGACAGACAATCTCGCAGCCCAACTGATAGAATTAAAACCCACATAGATATGACTTAAGCCAATGAAATGATAACTTTTGCGTTGTTAGCGTGAGAACTTAGGTCAAATGCGTCTATGCTAGTAATTTCAGAACACATGTATACTATAAAGTTAAAATTAATTTGCTTATCACACATTGCTATGAAAAATATACTTACATATATTTATAACTAAGAAAAATCGATAGTTCACTCGTTAAATGGGACATCTCTAAAACTGTCAAACATGAAACGTCACAGGACTCTTCTTACGTGAAAAACAGTATAGGTCGCTACTACTCCGCTCGACTCAAACGCTCATACAAATAATAACAACTGCGCGCTCTCTATTACGCTTCCCGCGCAAGTTTCAAACGCTGATACCTACTACAGTATTATTGGCCACCGCGATTGTTAATGTGAACAATGACAAAGGCAAACGCATGCGCGTATTTATAGACCCAGGCTCTATGAGTAATATTGTAACCAAAGATTGTTGTGATCGCTTAAATTTAAAAATAACCCCTTTGCCTTCGATTGTTAAAGGCTTAGGTCAAATTGAAAGTCCCTATCTCGGAATAACGCAATTTACAATACACTCTCGCATCGACCCGCGTTGTTCTTATACGATTTGCGCTCAAGTGTCGGATAACATTACGGACGTTTTACCTAACGCCGAAGTGGACAGACGCGAATTAACTCATCTCCCAGATTTGCTTATGACCGATAACCAATATTACCTACTCACCGGGTGAAATTATTGTTTGATCGGCAGTGAATTATTCCCGCTTTTACTCGATTCAAATAAATTAACCTCACCTACCTCGTCGGTCGTAGGTCTGGAAACTACTCTTGGATATGTCGCAATGGGAAAGGCCCAATGTTTTGTACGCTCGTACAACGCTAACTCAAACTCTTCAGTCGCGCACACTCGCCCTGAAGAAACTCATGCATGTCTCGCAAAACAATCACAAGACGTTCTTTTGTCAAACTCAAAATGTCCCTCTCGATCAATTAACTCAGCGCTTTTGGGAAATAGAAAATGTCCCTGATAAAAAACATTTAAGTCCCGATGATGAAATCTGTGAAAAAATATTTCAGTCTACTTACTCACGCGACGAACACGGTACATACCTACCTACACGGTTGCTCTGCCTTTCAAACATTCGCCTGCTGAATTAGGTCCCTCTTACTCTGCAGCAAAGCACCGCTTGTTAAACCTAGAAAAGAAACTCGACTCTGCCGGACTAAGCTCCGATTATAATTATGACACAATTCAAACGTACATTGACCAAGGATATTTAACCAAAGTTCCAAATAATTTTCAAGACACTCAATCTTATTACATACCGCATAGAGCCGTGTATCGTCCAGAGAAAGAAACTTCGAAAACGCGAATAGTACCTACTGAATGCCGGTTGTAAAACAACGTCAGGCAAATCTCTCAATGATTTACTTTATGTAGGTCCAATTTTACAAAATTACATTTTTAAACTGCTTCAACCTCCGTATATTTTCAATCGCAATAAGTGCAGATATCGAAAAAAATTATTTTCAAGTAAAATTAACTCCAGATCACCACTCATTTCAACGGATTTTGTTTAGGTTCGATCCTAACTCGCCTATTGAAACATATCAATTTAATAGGGTATGTTTCCCCGTGTTTAGCTTTACGCGTCGTGCGACAGCTAGCCGCCGACAGCACAGAACTAAGATGACAAAGAATGATCGACAACGATTAAAAGCGTAACCAAAAACGAAACGCAAGTGTGTGTGTAAATTTGTCTATGTGTGGTCAGGAATAGGGTTGCCTATTACAACAGAGCAAACATCTATCGATGTTTGACTGTTTTATCGACAACATGGTATTTTTTATCTTCGTTTTTTTGCTTTAAGTTTTATAGTACAATGTGAATTGAGGGTGTCGAATTAAAAATTGAAAACGTGTGTGAACTTATTATCTGGCGTATCCCTTAAATTTAACAGAAATAATAAAAATCGCATATTATCAAAAAAATCTCACAAAACATAGTAAGGTCCTTCAAGTTTGTTAAATACATATTCGTATTTAAAGTCTGGAACTATGACGGCATTGTAATGTAATAGACTGATTAGGTATGTTTATCGCACGAATATCGATATTGGTAGTTGAACATTTAGTCAAGCTCTAGCGTAGCGTGACAATTTATATTTTTACACAAAATATTCTTTAATATTAACTATTGTGGTAAATTATTAGCGCACAGTGATAGGATAACTAACAATTAATGCTAGAAAGTGATAACTTACACGATTTATGCTACTAAATCGACAAAATATGGTTTGAAAACAATCAACCGGCAAATCATATTTAGCAGTGAAACGAGTGATTGCCGTCATTTCTTCGGTGGGTAACAGGCCAATCCTTTACATTACACGATACCAATCGGTTTAATTATTTGTGTAAATTTACTTCTTACTAGAATTAAATATAAAATCACTTTTAAATAACAGTCTCCGTCGAGAAGGCTGATACGGCTGATATGTCACTTCGAGAGTGGGTACGTGGTATCTCTTTTGCACTCGTGTAATAGTCATATGATTGGTGGCTTCCCTTTCACACGCTTCCTTTCTCTATTAAGCGTTAGCGCGGATTCTAACTTTATGGCCGACAGTCGCAACTCCTACCCGCTCGCCACGTACGAGGCCGAAAACCACATGTACGTCGACTAGTCATTAGTGTAAATGGGAATATTATGATTTAAGTTTTTCCCTTGATTATTTTTTAATTTTAGGTAGCGGTTATCAGTATTATTTAATAAATAGAGATTTAAGGCATGAAGAAATAGATATAACATAAAAAAATAGTTTTACTGCTTTTGATGGATCTACATCTAATGATTAAAATAAAACAAAAGACATACAGAATCAAACACATTATAATGTTGTAAATATCTACAATTGAGGAGGTTCTGTGGTGACAGCTTAAGATTTAATTATATATTATTCAAATCAAATACAGGATGTACCTAATACAAATAGTGGTGACCTATTTATATTTAAGCGCTCAGTATCGAATACTGAATAGTATAAAGAAAAGCGAATAAAAATTAAATCGGACCATTATCGGATCGCCACTATTTTAGTTACACATGTATGGGCGTCCCAAAGTTATGGAACATGAAGGGGAAGTACCTTAAATATCGTCGATAGGATATTTTGCTGAAAGAAGACTTTATTTTATTTTGAAAATTAAATAATACTGCATTTAAAAAAATCCAAAAAAAATTATGCTATTTCTAGGCATCGAACCTACTCTAATACGAAAAAAATATTTTTCTTAATTTTATGATGTCATTCGAAAGAATGGATAAAAAATAACAATTTTTCTTAAGAAAAAATTCGAAAAAAATTGTAGTTGGTTCGATATCCGGAAGAAGCAAAACTGAAAAACTCTTAATGCACTATTACTAAATTTTAAAAATAACATTAAGTCTTCTTTCGGTAAAATACACTATCTACGATATTTAACGTACTTCTCCTTCATGTCCCATAACTTTGGGACGCCCTGTAGATACAATGAGGGGTACATTTATATTGTAAATACGTCGGACACATCTAGAAAAAAAATCTACACTTTTGAACTCTTAAGTAAATTGATGATAAATGATTGGAGTACACTATTGTAATTGCCACAGCGGTGTAACAAAAAAAAAATATGGAAATGGAACTTCCTGAATCAGAGTACATTTTGTATGTAGTAACTTTTATGGAGTTTACGTTATTATTCAACAACGGATCGTCAAATATCACATACAAACGTTACTGCTACATACATGCACCGGGTCAATAATTAAGTTGTTTACATATAGACCCCAACATATGAAGGGTCCACGGAAAGAACATGTCTAGTCAATTCAAGGAAAAACCACCTTACTTTTAACCGAATAAGGTGTGAATTTGCCCTAATTTTTTTAAGCTCTTGACATGTTTTTTCCGTGGACCCCTCATATGTATTTTGTTTTTAAATAAAGTAGGATATCGCCAATAATACAACTTTTAGATAAATGGCCTCCACATATTGAAATCAACTCAGTACGCCCACGAAAATCGGTTTTCAGGCATCTCTGTCAGTCCAAAGAAGAACTTGCTGTAGACTTCACATACACCCTTGAATTTCTTCGCAGGTGTTTCCTTCACCGTAAAGGAAAACATCCCACATTAAGCATCAAGCTCCGATATATCTGGATGCTTAGTCAAGTTGCCAATCGCTAACGCTTAGTAGCGTATCGTAGTTTTCCCTCTCTGTCACTCTTTTATATTAGTGCTACAAAGACAGTTAGCTGCCTTTCGTTTACGATCGACGATTAAGCTAGCGATTGGCAACTTGTCTAAGCACCCTGATGGCGACTGAGTAACGTGACCAGTTACCGAAGGGTGGCCAATTGTGGAAACCTACAAATATAATACTCATTGGAATTTTGGGTGCGAATCTTTAACAAAACCTGAAAGAGCGCATAGGTACATCCATACAATATACATGGCTACACTCTAACATTGTAAGATCAAGATTCCGAGATAGGCAATAAAATACGAGTATAATACAGATTTTTCTATAATATTCGTAATTCATTCATTTTTTTCTTGGCTAAACTGTTCGTATATGTAATTTTTTAAAGTTTTGTTCAGGTTTTGCACCCATAGCTCCGATCACTGAATATAAATTCTGTTTATAGGTGAACAGAGTTCATTTTTGGTATGAGGAGTCAAAAGTATAACATAACATACAATGTGCCCATGAGGAAAGGGAAAAAATTCATCAGCGGATTTCTGACCAAATTTGAAGTTAAAAATGTCATATGAAGTTTTCTGGATTCAGTCTAATTTAAGAGAAAATTCATTTTTTTCTTAAAACCGTTTTAGACCGTTACGCTATGATAAACGCATTTTAGGAAACGATTTTGTCACCTGTCTTAGTCTTGTCACACTTAATTGACAGACATCAAACAAGCACAAATATCTATAATTACCTAGCAAATGCAAAAAAAACTTTAAAGTGCATTTTTTGCGATAGTTTGATTAATAAAATCCTTTTTTTGTGTATTAAGGCATCCAAAAAATGTTTTTTTTTGCAGATTTGACCTTTGATTTTGCTCATTTAACATTTTTTGCTTCTTTTAGTCTCAGGAATATGCTGTTAGAATTTTTCCCTTTCCTCGTGGGCACCTTGTATATCCGTGAGGAAACGCCGTGTATTTAAATAAGTAGTCAACCTGTGTAATTTGTGATATTATCTTATTTTAATTCTATTTAAAAAGACAAATTGAATTTTCATCTTATACCTATAAAAATGATAAGATGAATGACGATAAAGTACACGAATATCATGACACAATTGTATGATTATCACAGTACCGCCTACCTTCGCCCTGGCAATTTCACTGTAGGCCTATATTACTGGATTATTTTTACGAATTCTATTTCGTTCCTTCTATGCCGACCACAAATGCAATGTTTCATCATTAATTCATCACTTACCTAGTATCCCTGTGTTAAGTTACACCTGATTATGACCTAAGAAAATTTAACTGTAAATTGTTGAAAGCAGGTGCTTTCACCAATTTACAGTTAAATTATACTCAGACAGTTGTCTGCGAGGTTTAAGTAGGTATGCTGCATTAGGTACATTGCGGGCTGAATTGACGTTTCAAAATTTTCAATGTCCCTAAAACGAAAACCATTTCGAGATATACGCATGTAGATCACAAAATTATATTGTAAAATTTTTTCATCGCAATATTTTTGTGAAAAATCGTAATAATAGTTTAAAGGGGAAGTGACATCACATAGCTGATCCAGAGCTGCCACTATAACCAAAAAATCTTGCGGTTGGAATGTCTATTGTGTTTGGCAGTGACACTTTACGACGTTTCACCGATTTTCGTCGTTTTCTGATGTGTTTGAAACATCATTTGTGACGTCATTGAGCTGATTCTTGACGTTTGTAACTTACGCTCTTTCTGCTCGAAGTAGTAATAAAAGAGGATTTTCTCACTAAATTTGCAATTTAATTGAATAATTAAAAATACGTGTATCTTTTAATATTGACTTCTTTCAAAACAGACAATAAAAACTAGCACTAAAAATATGAAATGTTGTCAATTATGTTGTATGACAAAAAAAAACAATAATTCTCCATGAAAGTTTAGATAACTTTGTGTATACATGTACTTGTTAATTTTATTATGTCTTATGCCGCAACCCCCATTAAGAGATTTGCCCGAATTAGATTCACACTGGATTTTTTTAAATATCGATATTAAGAACGCCGGCGAAACTAGCGACATTAATTTGCAATCAATTGTAATAGTACATTACTACCGAGGCCGGGAAGTGACTGGTTGCCGGCCGAATATATGAGGACGGACGAGCGAAGCGAGGCCGGATAGTATTCGGACGGCAACCAGTCACTTCATGGACGAGGTATGTATAGTGCTTTTCTCAAACATGCAATGAAATTAAACAAAAAAATGTATCTTCTTTCTAAGAAATTATAAGTCAACTACATAACCAAGTCTTAGAAACACAACAAAAGTCAAATACGATTAGGGTCTCACCAAACTAGTCGACGCCGTTTCGGCTAATCGCGTACGGAAAAAGCTTTATGTCAACGCAATAAGAGCGAGGACATCGTAAATCGGCTCGGCCCACGCGAAACGACGTCTTTCGACGGGAAAACGGCGTTTTACCGTAAAGCTGTTCGCATTCGTACGACCCCGTTTGCAGCCTAACGCACACGTTCGCATTCCTAAATCTCCTAATACCGCCGTACGGTGCCGGAAAGAGTTGAACGGCTCCGATAACGGCCGAGTACCTACGATAAGGACCGGTCAGAGCTGGCGGAAGCCGTTCAGCGTCTTCGACGGCCGAACATAGCTGACGACGGCCGAAAAGAGCCGATGACGGCCGAAGTAGCTACTGATGCGTTTGTATTTATTCATTTGAATTATTACCCACATTAAAATCTGCAATAGATCTGACAACACGAAGTAATACTGTCGTAATCATACACGTCTGTTCAATTTCAAACTAGTTACTAACAAATAGTCTCCAAAAATGAGATTTACGATTGCCGATCACCCGCTGTCCTATCTATCTATATCGTCGGACTCAGCGGCTGTACGCGTGCTGTCTGACGTCTCGACGGCAGGACGGAGCACGGGAAAGCCGACCGCCGCTTTACAACTGTTGCGGTAGCAAATCGCACCCGATCGAGCGTTTCTACGGCCGTAAGGAGGGTGAGACTGCTTAACGCAGGTGTTCACCCGCGGAGACGGTCGATCGGCTAAATGCGAGTAGTGTGGTGTAAAACACTCGGCGAAAGCCGACTCCGCGTCGATTGGTTTGGTGAGACCCTTATACGACACCGACACCTAATTTTTTTTAAGTTTGACTTGTTTGAAAGGTGCATATTTTTCCTTTTAAAAAGCGGTATTAGACGGTCGCGGTCTGTTGGGTCCAATTAATCGCATGCGGTGATCGGGGCCGACGGATCGCACCTTATAATACTGCTTTTAAAATTTTATTTTGAGTAGTCATTGTACATATTTTAAATTATATAATTTAAATACCTAATTGTAACTGCAAAATATTAGCCAATAATTTTTTTTTAACACTCATATTACTTACAGATAATTATTGGCTAAAAGCCAAGATGCTAGGTCACAACCCTATGTCAAATGAAAATTAAAAAAGAGGCACTTGCCGGCCTAGGCCGGCAACGAGGTACTTCCCGGCCACTTTTTAAGCACGTAACTACAACATTTTATTGCATGTTTGAGAAAAGTTAGTTTGTCTAATCTTGGAGTTCAGTTTAGCACTTTAGACTTCAACCATTAGGCACTTCTCACCGCGAGCTACTAAGCAATGAAGTATGGGCTAAAAAAAAGAGACACGGCGATACTCGCCCAGCCGTGATAGCTAATAGCTGGGCGAGTATCGTCGTGTCTCTTTTATTTACACGGGAATGCGTATCTTTTGTTCGTGTTTATAGCCGGCAGTTCATAGCTTAGTAGCTCACGGTGAGACCAGTGCGTTAGCTAGTAAGCTCTGAAATGGAATTCGAGATCAAAAATGTAAACAATCTATGACAATGACATGACATTACAAAGTCAATGTTAAAGTGACATTCCAGGGGTATAATAGTTATTTTCCCCTCACTAGCTCGTAAAGTGCTCGTTTATCCTTTAATACGAACGTGTAAAAACGTGTAAATTATTCACTTGTGTGGCAAAGTAATGACCATGGTTTTGGAATAACAAAACGTAAAATGCTCATGGAAATTGTTCCATATTAATGATAATTAAATAATTTGTTTGAGAATTTAGTGTAAAATACAAACCTTTATATAATATGATGATTTTAACATATAAATCCTAAAATTCCATAAGTAACAATTGTTTTAGTGAATGATGATATTGATGATAAGATGACTAGATGCAATCACAAAACGCAGAAAATGTCAACGTCAACATTGTCAAAGAATATTATAGGTTATAATCTTTATTTACCGACTCTAACACGACTTTAGTTTACTATTTTTATAGTAAACTAAACAACTTTCAGGGTGTTCTGTTATAATTTTGTAAAAATAATGAATGAGAATGATTTAATAATGCATTGGCGTTGGTGTGCAACTACAGGAATGTGTTAAAATCGTGCTGCGTTTACTTTTTCGTGCTAAGTTTACTGCGACAAAATCTTGCATTAAATACATGATGCATTTGGAAAATTATTATCACTAACCCGATGATACAAATAACTATTGTTATACAAGGGTGCAAAGTTGAGGAATTTTGACTTAGCTGGGTTCAAAACTAAGGAGTTTTTCGCAGACCATACAGCTATATTGGAGAGATCTTCATTCATTACGTGGATGGCAGCTCTAAGGTCATGTTTATTAAAAGGCACCATTAACTGCAAATCGTCAGCGTATAAATGAAATTTACTATGTCTGATGCTACGTACAATATCGGCCGAGTAAAGAATAAACAACAAAGGGCCAAGAATTGAACCTTGGGGTACACCTCTTTTAACAGGTCGGGCTGCCGAATGAATAGCTGACCCATTAGCCATCCTAGCCTAATTTCGACAAATTGCTGGCGGTTAGTAAGATAACTGTTGAAAAATTTTACAGTGGAATTATCGAAACCGTAATATGCTAACTTCGACAGCAAGAGTGCAATATTTATAGAATCAAAAGCACGAGAAAAATCAAGAAGTGTTAGAATTGTCCCATTTCCTTCATCCTGTGATGTAAGAACACTGTTAACCACATCAAGAAGAGCCGTGCTCGTGCTATGCTTTCTTCTAAAGCCCGACTGCTTCGCTGGTAATAAAGAGCTTTTTTCACAGTATTGGAAGACCTGATCGTATACAGCCTTTTCTAGGACTTTAGACAAAAACGGTAACAGGCTGATAGGACGCAAGTCGCGAACACTCGAGGGACTATTACATTTGGGTATCGGTCGAATCACTGCCGTTTTCCAGATACCAGGGAAGGTTGAAGACGTAATTGCATTATTTACTACTTCAGTGATAACCGGCAAGGTATCAGGCAACGTGGCAATGATCATATCCAAAGATATACGATCGACACCCATAGCATTAGATTTGAACCCTAAGAGAATTTTGGAAATATCTGATTCATTTACCGTGCTTAGCTTAAAAGTAGCAGTGCTATTACCTATGAAATTCAAAATAAGTGAGATATGATATATCCTGGCTGTCCGTCCCAGGAACTTCAAGAAAATGACGATTTATTTGCTCAGGATCATTTAAGTAATCCGGGATATATGTGTCCTTTTTCCTAGGCAGTACAAAGCGCTTGAGATTCGACCAAAGAGCTTTAGAATCGTTCAAGTACCTATTTACGTGGTGTTCATAAAAAGCTCGTTTTTCAAAAAAGAGGCTGGTATTGAACAAACTTCTCAAGGACTTGTATTGTTCTTTATGTGCATTGTCTTTCGATTTAGAGTACAGAGCACGAGCACTATCTCTCAGTCTCTTGATGTACCGAACATTGCTCGTAAACCAAGGAGTGGGCTTATGCCTAACTGTAATTACTTTCTCCGCAGCATATGTGTTGAATAAGTCAATAATACGCGAATTGAAAGCAAGAACCATTTCACACACACCAGGATTTGAAGTGACCTTGCTCCAGTTACAATTGGACAGCTCCGCACTAAAACCAGCTAGGTCCATGTCCTTAAGCGGCCTGTATTTTAAGACAGAGGGAGTAAGTTTAGGTTTCTTAATTTTTAACTCTGCCGTTATAACTGCATGAGCGCCTAGTTCAGGAATGTGCTTCACTTCAATGTTCGATAACGATGTGTTACAACAGATAAGGTCGATGAGAGTTGAGCTAGTTTGCGTGAAATGAGTCGGTTGTGTGATGTGATTCCGAAGATTGACGCATTTCAGAAAGTTTTGGAATCTAACGGCTGAAATATCTTCAGCATTCAGCAAGTTGACATTAAAATCTCCTAAAAGAATAATATGATCAAATTGGAAAAAAAATAAAATGGATTCCATAAGAGCGTCAATAAAAGAGTCCAAGTTTACCCATGGCGGGCGGTACGCTGTACCGACTAAAATGCGCGTCGATTTCATATTAACAGAAATCCACATTTGTTCAATTTCCGCGCTAGAAGGCGGATGGGGCTGTGTACGAGCCGAGAAACCATTTCTAACATAAAAGCCGACCCCCCACCGCGCTGGCGCAGCTCGGGTGGACGCGGCACGTGCCGCAGACGATATCCCGGCAAGCTCGGTGCGCGCCCCTCCTCACCCCGCCTGAGCCACGTTTCATTAATCGAAATAACATCTGGCCGTATCTCCTCAAATGTCAACAAGAACTCGTCATGGCGGGTACCTAGCGATCCGGCATTAAAGTGGCTAACTTTAAAGTAATTATCACAATTATACACAGTGAGAAATATAAGTAAATATATGGTTAAAAGTTAATTGATTGCTACAAAATATAACAGTGGTACATTCCGGAGTATAAAAGTGATAAAATAAGTCGTAGTAAGTATATTTATTGTTGAGTGTAAACGACATGAGTGATATAAAAATGTGGTGGATATTATTATTCTTATAGATGTTTGTTGTTTTTAGGTCAAGGTCAAACTTACGCGTCAAACTCGACATACAGCACTGAGATAATAAAAAAACTGATTTTCGCCAAACACACATCATTGCTGGACACCAACGAGTGAAAAATGTTGTAAAACCTGTGTTCATTCTAAGTATCATTACAAATATTACAATATTGTGTACAACGTTATATATAAAGTAACATAATTTGAGAAAAATAATGCTATTGGACAACAAAATGCTTAACATTAAAAAGAAGCCTAGATTTAAAAGAAAGTGCTTAGAAAAACCTAGCAAACAGCCGAGTTGGAAAAAAACTGACGGATATCGGTTTCTGAGCGTATACGAAATGCTGGTGTATCTTTGTTACGGCGAACATAAATACGTCCATCCTTTGTCCAGTTATAACGCCAGTCCAGGCGACGGCACTCCTGACGTGTGAGGTAAAAGAGCGACCTGTTTTGTCTTGTAAGTCGCTCGTTCACATAGAACCGGCCAGTGACACCGAGGCCGAAGTCGGAGATGTCCGCACCGCGGCGCACCCGCGCCGCACGCAGCAGGTCGGCGCGCGGCGCCCGGCGGGCTAGTCGCACTACCAGCGGCCGCGGCCGCATATTTGAACTGGCGGCTCCCTGCACGCTACCTAATGGGCTCTGGGCGTTTTCTATGACCGACGACTGACGACGAACCCCCACACGCTCCGCGAACACTATGTCCCGATCTTCAAGTGCGATGCCGAGCTTCGTAGCGACTAAGCCGACCAGGTGAGATGGAGATTCGTTCGGCTGTTCCGGGATCCCAGTAATCTCCAAGTCATTCAAGAGCAGATCCTGCTCGCGGTCGCAAAGCTGAAGTTTTAATTCGGCGACTGTCGCAGCCAGCTCGCTGTCCTTGGATTCCACCGGCCGTTCTTCCAAGCACCTGACCTTCTCCTCCAAGACATCCAGACGGCCCGAGAAACTACCAATAAGAGTATGTAGTCCCGCCACCTCGCGGCGTAGGCCAGCAACCTCGTCGCGCACCGAAGCAAAATCCGCTCGTAGTAAACGCAGCTGTTCAGCCACGCCGACGTCTAAGTGACCGGGTGACAATAAATTATCCTCGGCAGCCTCGCTAGACCTAACTGGCGTATCAGTGTTGTCACGCCTAGGGGTCGACGCTTTACATGCCGGGCAGACCCAAGATTGAGCAACGCGTGCATTAGGAGCCATATTTACGCAGGACTTGTGGTAAGACAAGCTACAGCTACATTTAGCGACACCTGTTGCCAGCAGGGGTTTACCACAATTAGCCGCACAGTTAACCATTTTACTTGCTATAGTTGCTATTGATTAACCTGGGACACTATTTAGTTCGACACTGAAGCAATAGATGGCGCTTAGTTCAAAAAATTTAATTAACTATCGACGGGATTAATTCAGATAAAAAAGATCGTGATCGTAAGGGCACAGTTACACTATGAAAACTTCACGGGTTCACTATGTGTAGATACAGTTACTCGCGCTGAGATTAACGCAATAATTTCATCATCTGTTTATTTGTTTCTGTAGTGGGTACACACGTAAATACTTGTTTTCGTCTTATCACGAATAATCCTTAATAAATTACGCTTTATGGCACTGGGATAACACTAACTGCGGTTTATCGAAACTTGAAATATTAGTTATGCTGACTTTAAGACTTTATTCATAAGATTATTTATTTATTTGCGCCCGCTAAATCAGCTGTAAGTAAGAAACAGATAGCTGGTTATACGCAGTGTGTTTATGTGCAAATTAATGGTATCCCGATTGAGAGAGTGTATACCGCTCGAAATTTAGGTATTCTGATGGATCCTCATCTGCGGTTTGAAGAGCATGTTATTGACACTGTTCGCAACTGTTTTTATAGGTTAAAGGTACTTTACGGTATCCGTAATTTCATTTCAGTAGATATGCGAATAAAACTCTGCGAAGCACTCGTGCTGTCTAAATTTAATTACTGTGATTCAGTTATCGGCCCGTGTCTCTTTAACAAAACTCGCAAACTAATTCAAAGGGTTCAAAATGCCTGTGCCCGTTTTTGTTTTACCATTCCTCCTCGCACATCGGTTTCACCTTACCTGACCACTGCTGGTTTGCTTAGGATGGAGCATAGGCAGCACCTCCACCTGGCCTTTCTTCTTTTCGATGTTATTAAACTAGGCACACCGACGTATCTTTCGGAAAAGTTAATTTGGCGACAACAGAAGAGGTCTGAAAGAAAAGTAGGTAATTTGAAGCCTCTCATTGCCCCTAAATATAAATGTGCCGCTTTTCGAGGTAGTTTCCGATTCCAGGCTTCCAAATGCTGGAATGATTTGCCACCTCCAATGAGGCTTTGCGGCTCCAGATTTACCTTCAAACGGAAATTACGTGAATTATTATTAGATGCACAAAGTAAATCGTGACCCACTGTCTTAGTTTATTAATTTACTCTCCAAATTTGCTAGCGCAATCAAAACACACAACACAATTTTAAATTTTCACACTTCACCTTGTTTGCTCACTATATTTTATTATATTGTATATTACGATTAATTATTTTATTTTATTTTATTTTATTAGAAGACCAACAGCTGTGACATACAATATTATACTTAATTCTAGGATACAATTATGAAGCCAATTATAGGTCTCCCTGACTGATACAGAAGAAACTTTACGGATTAGCTTAATTAGTAGGTACTAGATATAACTAGGTATTAAAAAAACAATACTTTAAATGTGTGTGTGTGTGTGTGTGTGTGTGTGTGTGTGTGTATGTGTATGTGTGCGTGTGTGAGGTGTTTGTGTATGCATGTCTATTTCTGTGTTTGTTCCACCCTAATTGAGACTACAATTAATTTTATGCGCTATAGAACTTTTGAATGTTTTTTTATTGTTATGCAAAAATATATCGATATCGCCAAAATTATCATTGTAAGTTTTACTTAGTCTATATATGACAGAATTTCTACTGTAGTTAGTGTGATAGTTAGGCAAACTAAGAAGGCGCTGGTGTCTGTTATTCGGTTTAGGTGTAAAGTATTTCATTTCTGCTATAAGGTTGGGGCAATCAATACAACCCTTGACCATATCATACAACAAGCCCATGTCTAACATTGTTCTTCTATCCTCTAGGTTCATCATGTTATACCTCTTACAGCTAATTCTGTAATTGACAGGTGTTTGTTTAGTGCGGTAATTAAGGTACTTTAAGAATCTTTGTTGCAGTCTTTCAAGACGTGTGCGGTAGGTAATATATTGAGGAG
The DNA here is from genome assembly GCA_025490895.1 of Thaumatotibia leucotreta. NCBI lineage: Eukaryota > Metazoa > Arthropoda > Insecta > Lepidoptera > Tortricidae > Thaumatotibia > Thaumatotibia leucotreta. The sequence goes on along the minus strand of JALPQI010001172.1, from coordinate 47,560 downwards.
ACCATATGTTAGATGCGTACTCTAGAATACTGCGTACATACGCGAAATAGACAACTTTAATGCAGTCAGGATCGCGAAATGCCTTACACACTCTCATTAGAAAACCTAAGTTCTTAAAGGCTTTATTTATTATAGAATCAATATGGTCGGACAATAACATTTTACTATCTAATAATACTCCGAGGTCTCTTATTACATTAACCCTTTCCAAGACAATGTTATTCATAGTGTAATGAGCATGTATTGGTGATAGCTTTCTGGAGAATGTTATTACTTGACACTTGGATGCGTTAACCGTTATTTTGTTTCTGGTATAGTAATGTACTAATGAATCGAGGGTTTTTTGCAATAGATGGCAGTCTGAGGAATCTTTAATTTTTATGAATATTTTTTTGTCATCAGCGTATAGCAGGTGTTGTACAGGCGATTCTATACAGGTATATATATCGAATATATAAGCATTGTAAAATAATGGACCTAAGTGTGATCCCTGAGGAACGCCTGATGAGACGTAAATATTGTCCGATTTGAAACCGCCGATTGTAACAATTTGTGATCGGTTAGACAGGTAGGATTCAACCCATCTTAGGAGACAGCCATGTATGCCCAACTTTTCAAGTTTAGCTAATAATATAACATGGTCTACACGGTCAAAGGCTTTCTCGAAGTCTGTGTACACTACATCCACCTGCCCCCCTCTGTCCATGTTTCTTAGGATGTAATTAGTGAATTCGGCAAGATTCGTTATTGTAGATCGACGCTTCAGAAAGCCATGTTGATTAGAGCCAATACCTTGCATTATTGTAGGGTAAATGTGGTTATACACAATTTTTTCAAATATTTTACTAAATACGTTTAAAATCGAAATAGGGCGGTAGTTTTCGATAACTGTTTTTGATGACTTTTTATGAACTGGAACCACATTTGCTTCTTTCCATTTATCAGGAAAAACACCCTCCGCTAGGGAGCGGTTTATTAATAATGATAATGGAAGAGATATTGTTTTATATGTATTTCGAATAAAATATGGGACAATATTATCAGGACCTGCAGATTTATTCGTATCTACTATACTAAGTAGCTTGGCGACAGTGTTAGTGGAGACGACGACTTCGCCGATCGCGTACTCGTCACCCACAGTAGGAATATTCAAGTTACTTATATCATAACAACTGCTCGGATCTACATACATCGTTTTGAAAAAACTTATAAACCCATTACAAATGTCTGCGCCGTCACTAAAAGATTCGTTTCCGTAGGTCATGGTCTTAGGATAATTAGAGCACCTTCGCATTGATTTTATATAAGTCCATATTTTTTTCGGATTTACTTTTATTTGGTTTTGAATGGACATTATAAAACTATTATAATCATTTACTTCCAATTTATTAACTTTTTTCCTCAGATAGGCGAATTCCAGGTAGTCAAGGTTATTACGAAAACGTTTCCATTTTCTATGGGCTTTCCATTTACGACGTATTAAAGTTATTAAAGGTTTACTGTACCAAGAGGGGTAATGTTTAGAGGATTGATTAGTTTGTTTTTTGGGGATAAACAAATTAATACAATCTTGCAGCTTTTGATAAAAGCATTCCACAGCTTGATTTATTGTATTACAAGAGGCAAACAATTGGTACCAATTTACTTCAGATAGATAATTATTTATTTTTTCATAATTGCCCTTGTAATATAAAAGTTTTGTAGTACCTATTTCTCGTAAAGGTAAAATCTGCAGGTCGTAGGGTACAATCAAAAAACTGGGATGAAATCTGTCCTCTTTTAGAATTGGATTAATCTTGTTATTAATGTCAATAGAAAAATTTGAGAATACAAGATCAAGCGTATTCCCGCTTGTATTTGTTATTAAGTTGCATTGTTCCATACCTAAACATGATAATTCCTCTACTAGTTCTATTCCTGCATTTTGAATTTCAACGGAACCTTTCTTTAAATAAATCGGCCCATCACTAGTCCACTGTATACAGGGTAGATTGAAGTCGCCGATAATCATGAAATAATCGTTACTGTTTTGGCGATGCACTTGGGTTACCGTATCTATCACATTCTTAATATCGATAGGTAGGGTGCGATAATTAGGTGGTATATATACTGTAGCAATATGCATATTATGGTTTGAGTTAATGGACTTGCAGGGTATAGTGACCCATAGTAGTTCAGTAGGTGGGGTAGACCTATCTACCCGTAAGGTAATTCCTAGTTCCCGCCGAGCGCACACCATGACCCCACCACCCATAGTTAAGTTTGTTAAGTTTTGGTCTCGATCCAGTCTAAAAATATCATAGTCGGGATTACATAATTCGCTATTAAGTATGCCTTCGTGTAACCATGTCTCTGTAATAATAAAAATATCGTAATTATGTAGTAAGATGCCTCTGTAAAACTCAGTTGTTTTAGTGCGCAAACCGCGCACATTTTGGTAATATATGTTTAAAGACACGGCGGTTTATGCGAGCAATAATGAAGTACATATATAATTAAATCAGTTAAAAACAAAATATAATCCAAATTCCATATTGGCAATAAAACATTATGATAACTTAATAAACTGCAACTAAAACGCATCGGTACGTCTGGCTCAAAGACGTAAACAACTTTTTTTATGCAGTGGGATCTCAATAACCCGTATGTGAACGTCGGAAAGGTAAACACATTCGTCATACTGCACGCCCAGTTACAATAACTACTGATCTCGGATTGCATTGATGCTAAATTGATGATTATGCGAAAAAATAGACTGTGTGATATGAAATACTTTAGTTTAGATAAACCAACCGAGTAGACAACAACGTCTAGGATTAGTGTGCGATTAAGATTCTGAAATCGTTTTTGTTTGTGTTTTGATATGTTTTGTAAATATGATTTAATTAAAAACATTAGCAATAGTGGTGTAACTTGCATATATTTATAGGTAAAACAATCTATACTTTTGAGGGATAGTATTATAAAAGTCCTGAGTATTGAGTTGCATGGTGGATGTGTAGGTGTAATAATACGATTAGAGGTGTAACCATAGGGTGTGTAAGTGTAATTTAGTGGGTTGCCGTTATATAGGTAAGTGTTTACATAATATAACTGTAATACATGTGAGTGGTACAAGCGATTAATTAAAAACAATAGTGTAAAAACATAAGATTTTGCGACATTTCATAATAGTTTCTGGATATCCTTTAGTGAGTCGAAGACCAAAAGAGGAGCACCTTCCGACTTCCTGGCATAAATGTTACATTCTCGAACCCAAACGTACTGGTAGCCTCGTTCCTTGGCGGCGGCCTTGCACTCTTTAAGCACTTGCTTTCTTGCTGGTGTAAGGTGGTCGTTCACATACAATCTACGGGGCTCTCCCTGGAGGCCGATGTCCGACGTGGAGATGCCGCGGGTTGCTCGCAGGCCTGCCAGGATGTTGTTTTTGTGTGCCCGGTTTTTCAGTTTGACTACAATGGCCCTGGGACGCCCTTGACGAGGAGCCATCGCACGTACTCTGGTAGCATGCTCAATATCGTTTTGGGTTATTTCTACGCCTGCGTGCTTGGCAATCGATATAATAAGATTCGACAAGTGTTCATTCTTAGATTCTGGCATGCCGGAAATCTCTAAGTTCTGAATGCGAGCATACTGTTGTTGCCTATCCAGGTCTAATAGTAACTGATTATACTTATTGTCCAGAGCGTCATAGTCCGAATGCTTATTTTCCAAGGCTGTCACTTTTGAGGTTAGGTCGGCAACTTGGTGCTCTTGTTGTCGTTGTTTCTCGGCACCAAAGTCAACGGAGATTTTTAGTTCACTAATTTCGGATAATATCCCTTTTTGCTGTGTTTTCATTTCGAAAATATTATTTGCACTTAAGTTCCAGTAACCTAATACTTTTGCCTTTTACCACCTACCCACTTTATTATTATAATTAGCTTAATAGCAAACGTACGGTATGACGCCATACATATACATATGTTAGATGGTTAAATAATAGATTTTATTTTATTTTATATTTTGTGTATACAACCTTATTATTATTTATTTATTTATACTGCTTGTCACTCCACTGGGCCTTGGCAGAATAACAGCGTTGCAATTTTTTGCGAATTGCAACATTATTGCTGGACACAGTTAGATTGATCATTTTTTATCATGTGTATTGACACAATAAACACTATTTTATCCATGTGATAAAATAGTGTTACCTTATGTAAGTAAAACCCTGGTCAGATTGTTGTACCCTACATTATTTTTAAGTTTTGTGTTAACTTTGTTTTCTGATTGTTAAGTCCTGCGTATGTGTGCTTTAGTGAATAAATTACTTTTTCTTTCTTTCTTTCTTTAATGTTTGAAAACGAATGTCGTGTTACTTTAATCTTTAGGATAGTCGGGGAACGATCGAATCCATTTCGATTAAAATATGAAAATGATTCATTTGTAGGTAAAAATACTAAAATCTGTATACTTAGTAATGCTAAATTTTAGGAGTAAAAATTCATAAAACAGTCATTTGGTGCACCCTCTTGTTTTGATTTTTGAAGAACATAGTTTTAAATGCGAACCCTCTTAAATGGTTCTTAGTGTAGTTACCGTATTAAATTACGAATAAACTAGTTATTGTTATAACGTCGAACCAAATGTTTAAGATTTCTTATCATTGCCAGTAGTATAAATTAAACACCTTACATTTTATTAAAAGTAGCGAAATATATCATTAAAAAAATTATATATTTCGCTTAATGTTTTGTATTAAAACTTTGTAAAATATTTAAAAATTCTGTGTACCGTTAGTGACGCTAAATACGCATTTTTTATAAGTATTTGAATGATTTTAGATTACCCCCCTCTCGTAATTATTTTTTTGTGGTGGTATCCCATTTGTTTACATTTTTGATCTCCAATTCGATTTCACACCTTAGTTAGGTATTCAGTGAAATTGTCAGTCGACTCGATCACACCGCTATTCAGTCATTATAGGAGGTTCCGACCACAAGGGATCACAAACCTCGCCAGTTTATCCTAGGAATAACGAATAATGAAGGAATATGCAAGCGCGGCGAAATACATCATAACTTTTCCACTTATTTGGTACCTATATATTACTAGCGCCCCGCCCCGGCTTCACACGGGTACAATACTGATACTAAAAGCTTCCTCCTGAATCACACTATTTACACCGTGGGATATTTAAACCCGACCGATTTTAAAAGTGTATTCCTGACCACATTTAGAAACTATGTCGTATAAACTTTTCTAGATAGCGCCAAGGTTCAGAGTTTGAAAAAAAAAACATTTTTTCTAAATGTTACTCAGTAGGTACTAAAGGTTTGTTTAGGGGCGTTGATGTTATTATGGAAAATAGTCTCACTAACCTTATTAATAGACGTCAAAAAGTGCGAAATCCTTAAAAATTTTGGTTTTTGTAAAAAAAAACGTTGACCTTATTTTAAGTGCTGGCATGTTATTCATAAAACTGGTTTTATGAATAACATTTATTTTTTATGTTAAAATACATTTAAAATAAGTAATAAATAAAATAAAACTCTTAATTTATAATATTTTTACCGATTTATTATCCCACCCCATTTATTTTGTTTGTCTAAAAATGTTATCACAGTACCGCGCATCAAACATGCTTGGTTAAAATCTTTCGGGTTATAAGAGCCCACGGTGTATTAAAAAAAACCGCAACAAAATCCGTTGCGTAGTTTTAAGGGTGCGGCTCCACTGACGCGGAGCGGAGCGGAGCTGTGCAAAATTGAACAATTACATTTTTCAAATTCGAATTTGAAACACTGTGATGCGCTCTCATTGGCCGAGCTCCCACAGCTCCGCTCCGCTCCGCGTCAGTGGAGCCGCACCCTAAGCATGCATAGGGACAGAAAAGCCACATTGTTTTATAATAATCTATGTAGTTATGGGTGTTTCCTGTGAAGGGAGCAAAACGTTGGTGAAAGGAATAGTACCTTCTGTCAAAATTGCATGGACCTAGTTAACCCCGTGTTAGCTTATTAGTAGTTAGGTAACCCCTTATTCATAAACGGCTCCTAACTTAACAAGCTGCTAAGTATAGTTGTCCCTTTCACTCTTGTGGAAATTTGATAAGACCGACAAAGGATAATAGTTATTTGTTTTACTAGGGAGCAAAGTGATTGTTTAACTCTCGTGCAAATATTGAAACCCGAGCAAGCGAAAGATTCCAGAATTTGAACCACGAGCGCAGCGAGTGGTTCATAAAATGGAATCTTGAGCGATGCGAGGGTTTTAAGGCACGAGAGCTTTGCTGCCGAGTGAAACACAACATTTTTCACCACACTAAAGCGAGGAAACATGCGAAATAAAATTCAAACATAACAAAATAAGAGGTCCTCAACTTCCAAAAAAAAAAACAAATCAACAAATAATAAAACAATAACCTCAAATATTTACCTTGGAGTGGCAATGCTTAAAAATTCATGAAAATTAAGAGTGAAAGAAAACAAAACACGACCGAACTCGTTTAAATATTAAAAGAAAAAAATATTCGGATGCGTTCTGAAATTTGCATAGTGTCAACACTTTCATTTTCCTATTGTTTTTATTTGTCGTATTTTTAGAACTTTTAATTAAAAGCCTTTTACACAAAATGTGGTATTTAATTTGGACTTTAGCATATTGATATAATATTATGAAAGGTTCATGTGTATGAATCTGTTTGAAACTATTGAGTTTTCGAACGTACTGTCTAGTTCAAACGTTAAAAAGCTTATTGCACTCTCAGGCCGTATAAGTTATTGCTTAAGTCTATCCAGAAGATTAAAAAAAAATTACTTTAACCTCTAGAGATTAAAACACAGTTTTGCGCTCTGAAATTGAAGGTCAAACAGCGTGTTTACGAGCAGTGTGGTGAAAACTATATTTAGCGGCTTGCTAAGTTAGTAAACGTTTAGGAATAAGGGGGTTAGATTAGAATGCACATGCTCAGAAAGTGCTCTTTTTATGGGTAAGCGTATGCAGAGAGAGTGATACCATACTACGCATGCAGGAATACATTGTCATGGTAGGTACTTTTCTGCATGATCTGGTTGGTACTGTCGAGATTGTCTTTTTTTCTCGCATAATGCACTGTGGTTACGACATTTAGCTCGAACCAGTTTTAAAAAATCATCGACACTCCCGCAGAATAAGTCCACTATCAACACCTTGTAAATAACTTTTTCTCTAAATATTAGAATTAATTCGTATAAAGATATAAGTAAGGTACCTAATAAGACATTTTACTAAAATGCTCATATTTATTTATCTTAGTGCAGGAAGCACCCGGTGGGCATATTGTTAAGAGGCCACATGCCACATGACGAGCTTTTGTCCCAACAAACACTTTCGACTGTTTCCTCCGCAGTTTCCAAGAGAACAATTTTTCAACCTGTGTCGGACGGTTTTATTCTTTTGATAGGTAACTAATGTCTTTCATCTCTCCTGTTCGGAAAGTTTAATATTCATGAGCAGATAAGTAGCCGGATGAAAAATAGCGTTTTCAGTACAGATGGTGCTTTTTTTACGCGCTAGTGCGAGAATTGGTTCATTTTATGTCTGGTCGAAATCTTCGGAGTACAATATGTACTGAAAACGTTGTACGATACACATGCGAAAAGGAACTTCGTAACTCGTGTCGATTTAAAGCACTCCCTTCGGTCGTACTTTAATTTATCTCCACTCGTTTCGAGCTTTTATCGCACTTTTATCGTAATGTATAAAATATATTTTTAAAGCCACGGAGTCCGCCAAAATGCCACACAACGACACTTGTTTCATGTTTTGGCGTAAGGTATATTCTGATCAATGGTACCTACAATCTAATCGGCCGTGGCATGTCTGATAAACGAAAAATTTAAATCAGCCCATCAAAGAATATTTTTAACGATACATTTATAAAATTACGTTACAATTTCGAAGAATTTAATTTTTCAAGAGGAAACAGGCAATAGGTTTTAATACTAATCCCGCTCAAATAACGTATAACTGATCTGGAAATAAGCTGATTCAACGAAATTAACTTAATAAAATTAACGAAACCCTTGCATACACTTAGAACAATAAATTCTTTAGGAATATACATTCCTACATCGGTACATTTTATCGGTTTTAAGTTACAAAATAAAATGTAATACGGTTACCCATAATCGGGTATTATTGCCTATCTTATATTTCTCCATAGCACGCTCCGTGGCTACAATCTCACTATAAGTGATATAATTTGACTAGAAATATCTACATCCATTAATTTGGCTACATTTATTGAATCTTATTCTTATTATAAACCATTGAGACTAGCAGCAATATTGGAAAATGATGCATTTTCTCTCGAGAATTCGCAATAATTTAACCCGCAATTTGACTTGTATTACAAGTTTTACAACTATGTATTTATTATAATGATTTAAACTTTCACGATTATCACTCATATTTTAAAGACAAACGAGTCTTAATCGCGTAAACTTACGTTTAATTATATCCTGACGTTTCGGGCATGACGACCCGTGGTCGCAGGGACACACAAGACAGTCTGCCTGCGACCACGGGTGTAACGTCAAGCCCGAAACGTGAGGATATTAATTAAACGTAACTTTACGCGATTAAGACCCGTTTGTATTTAAAATATGTATTTATTATCATTCATTAGATGCAGTCCTAGCCACCTCTCCCATCAGATATAACTAGGTCATTATTACGTTTTTATTTTAACTTACCCCCCAAGCTTTGTCATTGACAAAGAGTTTTACCCGTTTTTTCATTTATGACACAATTTCTATACAAAAGACTTAAATCTACACTCCTAAACATTGTAAGTTGAAGATTCTGAGATAGACAATAAATAGGATACAGATTTTACAATAATATTCGTATTTTTTCCTTGGCTAGTGTTCCGATATTACATCAATTTTGAAGTTTTACACTCATAGTTCCAACCATGCACTGCTAATAGGTAAAGTCCATTTCAAATACGAAGGCCCGATTCCACTTGACAAAGTCATTAGGCGTCAACGATTGGATCAGTGATAACAAAAGATACCTAGCCAGACCCTTTTGTGGCGTGATATTTTCTGCATACATCGGTGTACGACACGTGCCAATTTGTAGTGGACCAATTAAATGACAAAATTTTCGAGTGGCATCGGGCCTTCGTATTTTAAATGGACTATACCCAAGTCAAGAGTATAATTAGTATACAGTGTGTAAATCTAATACGGGCGACCAATTAAACCAGGCATGGGATTCATTAGTGTAATCATGGATTACAAGGTTTTTTTTTAAGTTACTCTTAATTATGACCCCACAGATTTTTTTTAAGATTATCGGAGCAGCAATGTAGGTACGAACATTTGTTTTTGTTCACATGGCAGTTATGTCATCTGCTTTTGAAATTAGCTGTCAACGAGTGCTGAACTCGCGTATGTTGCTCTACATTGCGCGCCGAATTATATGTATGGAAAATTTTGATGCACTAATTTTAAGAAAAAGTTATTTGAATGTACTTATTATGTAAACTAACGCCCGTTAAGAGGTTCGCCCGTATTAGACTTACACCCTGTATATTCAGCCTCTAAACGTTGTACGTAAAGACTGCTTGAGCTAATTGTTTGAACTAACTATATTAAGCAAAATCTCACAGATTTTCTTAGCAGTTTTGATGTCGCAACACAACTACTTTTAAAGGAAATTGAGCCATCGAGGCAATTTTGATAAGCTGTTAAAAAGACATGGACGCCCGCCGCACGCTCCGCTCGTGCTATAATCAGCTAAATCAGCACGCCTAGCCAAAATTCCATTCTGCAAACGTATACGATAAGCGATAAGTAATAAACGTATGAGAATGACAGATGCGAACGAAAGGTCACGTGATCATTTCCATACATTATTATGATCACGTGACTTATTTCTTATCGTATACGCTTGCAGATTGACATCTTGGCTAGGCCTGCAGGCCTTAGGCTAATGGTTTGGTGTCCGCAACAGAAGCGGAGGGCCATTTTTTTCAAAGTTGTTCCCCATTTTTTTTTTTGTTTTTGGAACTTTAAACATGATTTCCACTCAGAATCGCGAGCTCTTTCTATCCTGATGGAAAAAGAAATTGTCCAAGTTTTATCCATTTCGTTACCGTTTTTTCATCCATAAAATTGCACAAATGTCATCTCACTCACTTAAAAAAATATTGCAAAGCAAATGTATGTACGACATAAAAATAAAAGAGCCGCATTTTCTTGAACCTTAAGACGACGGCTTTTAGGGAAAATAAAATATTCATATCTTCGGAAATATTTACATAGCCAATTATGGCGGTAACGAAATGGAAACTTCCAAAAAAGTATGTACATTTTGGGACAATTTACTTCTATTACGATCTAAACAGCGCACAATTTTGTGTAGAAATCATATAAAAAACCCACGCTGTCAGTTTATCAACCCGAGGGCCGCAGGCCTGAGGGCACCTCCCACTAGAAGGGGTCGAAGTATTAAATATCAACACGTTCCCTGTGCATGCATCACATGTGATGCATTTGAAGGTATTGATGATACGTGAATGCAGCATATATAATGCACGACCCTATTTAAATATAGGGATAATTTGAAATTTGCACGTACGAGCTAAGCTACGTTAACTTACCCGCACGTATCATCTGTAAGAAGTGACAATTTGATAAAATTAGGTATTGGCGGACTTTTAATACTGTTGCCAGGTTATGCTTGAAATTTAGTGCGAGAATTTGCACGTGAGAGGCGACACTATCAATTTTAGCTGCACATGGAACGTGTTAAGTTGAGGCAGCTGCCAGAAAACAGTGCTTTCGAGCGTTCAATATAATGTTACAAAAAAGTGGGGACAACCTGGCCCTGATACTCGGCTACAGAGACGAGAGAGCTGGGTGTTCACGGCGCCTGCAGCCACACGCGAAGGCCGCGCGCGCGCTCGTCCAGCGAGCCTTCCGAGTTGTCGTGTACACTGGGCTCCGGCTAAACACAAATTAACCGTTCATAGGAATGGCCATTTCTCCGAGCGTTTCAACTGCTGTGAATTCGGTGGCAACATTATTACTCGAATTCCGTGGTAGTTGTCAACTACGTCTACCGATACCAAATCTCTCGCGGGATTCGTGTGATAAGGCTGCCACCCAAGTCACGGCGGTTGAATCGCTCGGAGAAATGCCCGAATAATGACTGTAGTTGAGGAGCGTCTTTTCAAAAGGCTTACTTCCGTTTTGAACTTTTTTTGGGAAATTGAGAAAAACTTAGATTCACAGTTTCGATTTCGAATTTTTAACTTGTTTTGATTGGTAATTAATATAGTATGGATTGTTTGGCACTACTTCCTCATATATTACTTTATCTATCAAAATGATTTATGGACTTTATGAATTAAGCCGTTTTGTTGCGGCCTTTAAAGAAATAAGAATAACGTAGGTACTCAAAAGGTACCCAATATTTTTTTCTTATTTATGTAATTTATTCAGTATCGACACTTTAAATTATGAAGTCCTACAAAGAGTTCTTATTTATTGTAGACAATGAGTGTATAATATCGTCGGTTGACAACCAAAACTCACTAAGTAACAAATACCTACTTGAAATAGAGATCGTATCTCAGTTCTGATTCAATACTGACATAAGAGGTTGCTAAGAATAGTGACAGTTTTTATAGTGAGTTTTGCTTGTCAGCCGACGATTTACACTTATGAAAATGTCTGTTGCATTGTCATATTAAAAGGAAGAATTACACACACGTTAATAAATTTTAGAATTCGAATGTTGCATACTTACAGCAGACAGCGTCATGCGAGTGTGGGAGATGGTGGCAGCGTTGCAGGAGCTGGTCTCCGGAGAGGCTGTTATGGCTGCAACCAAATAGGATGTCGCAATAACGACGGGGCACCTCAAAACATGGCTCGACATTTGAACGGAGGATTTTGAGGATTAGTACATTACATCAGAGGCCGGGAATACGTTTTCACGCCAAGGCATGTATAGTGCTTTTCTCAAACATATCGCCGCCCCAATATTACAAGGTTCTATGTTGCACTTTCATCAACTAGAAATTTGAACATAGTCATATTGACATTTAGTCCAAATTCAATTACCTCGAAAATGTAACATAGAACCGTGTAATATTGGGGTAGCGATATGTACATACAAAGAAATACAAAAAATAATAATGACAATGTTGTCGAAATTAAAAAAAGTTACTTAAGTTAAGGCCTAGGCCTGAAAAGTGTTATGAAATTCCATTTCCATCCCAGTGAGTTACTGTGACCTAAAAGCTATACTTCCGAGTCTATTTTATGGAACGTAAAGACAATATTACATTGCATGTTTGAGAAAAGTTTATTTTCAATGGGTAAAATAATTATGTGCATTATTTTTTGATGTCACAATCAGCCTAAACAAAACTTTACCAGTAACACTTAGCTACCCCTACATAACGGGGTCGTAATGGGTCGGTTGCAAAAAAATTGTAGGTACATAATTAAAGGCCTTTAATGAAAACAAAATGTATTGTTATAATTTTTGTGTTACAAAGTTTAATTTTATGTAACAACTTTTGGCACTGAAAAAGGGCGACAAATTTAATTTTTTATGAGTGATCAACAATACGAGCCCATATTTTAAATTTGGACTATTTTACTACTGCCGAAGGTTGTCGGACAGAGTATACCACACACACATGACTAACTTTCGTAACACAATTGACGCGATATTGATTATTTTTATTAAAGCCTCAATTATGTACAATGTTTTTGTAATCGACCGAGTTATGAGCCGATACACCGGGATGCTAACCTGGGCGCTGGCGGGCGAGCGCTCGCCATATGTCGCGCACATCGGCGTGCAATGCGCGCAGCGAGCGAAGCACCGCGCCGCCGGCCGCCGACCGGGACCCCGACGATCCCGACGACGACGACTCCTGCGGACGCCATCACAGCTCTAACCACCAATCAGAGACCACACGGAACTAAGTCCCTGAGATCCAAGAACGAATATTTGACTAATAATTATAATTCAACGGTTAAGCTCACGTGTATAGGTAGTTCCGCGAGAGTTGAGGTCACGCACACAACATCATGTGATGTTGTAAACACAAGGGGAATTAGAAATAAGTGTTCTTTTTTCGTACTGATAGCAAATTTCATTGCAACTGAAAGATTGACCAAGAAGTTTGTTCAGGGGATTTGCTTCAATATTTTGACGCAAGTCATATTAAGTCATTCATTCACTACATTTTTTGCAATTAGTACTTTCTTTAGGCATGTGTTATGAAATTACCTATATTAATCAGTACGTGACGCGCGTTCGACTCGTTAAAACGGGCTCAATGCTTGATAATGGAGACCCAGGCTCTCCGAAACATGTCACGCGTAGTGACTGAATACACGTGACTTTAACCGTTTAATTATATTTATAAATAGGTATTACATCTCACGAAGGCTTAAATTTAACATTTGACAGTTTAGAAATTACCCCTATATTATATAAATATAAAGTTAAATTATCGAAAAATGGTGACCCTTGCCCTCATATTAATAAGGGTTAATATATAACTGACAAAAATTGTTCTTGGATCTCGCGGTCTACAGAGTGCAATTGTGTAAATGGAAGGCTTTATCTTGGCTTTATTTCCATTTCGACTTGAGCTTGCTGGAGATCGACGACAAAAAAAGGAATCCGAGATCAAAATTGAAAAAAAAAAATAGTTTTAACATGAATGTTTCTTTCAGTTTGTCAAATGTGCGTTTTAATACGAAATTGGTAGCTATAATTCAATATTTACATCACACGTCGATTTTCAGCCCGCTTCGAAAAAATGGAATACAGGATGTAACAAAATTAGTAGGTATCCATCCGTTCAGTATCGTATTTTGCTAAGGTAAAAGTATGAAGTATAAGAATAGTACATTACATCAGAGGCCGAGAAAATGAGGATTTCCGGCCAAGTTGGTACGCCGACTGAGCGTGCGAGTGAGGCCGGATAGGCAACGAGGCCGGGAATCCATTTTCACTTCGAGGCATGTATAGTGCTTTTCTCAAACATACAAAGAAATACAAAAAAAAGAATGACAATGTTGTCGAAATCTAATAAAAAAGTTACTTTTTCAGGCCTAGGCGTGAAAAGTGTAATGAAATTCCATTTCCATCCCAGTGAGTTACTGCACCCTAAAAGCGATACTTCCTAGTATATTTTAAGGAACGTACAGACAATATTTCATTGCATGTTTGAGAAATAATTATTTTTTTGTTTTTTTTTTTTGTATTTGTATGGGACCGGTCGCCCAAATAGACCAACCCTCCATAGAATTTTTTTTTCTATTAAGCATACGATACTGAATATGACATTACACTTAACCGGACCACCACTATTTTTATTACAACCTGTATAAATTAAGCTGTCGTTTCACACAAAAGCAAAAATTTAGATTCATATTGAGATACATCTCGGATACTTCCAATGAAAACAATATGGAAATGCTATATTATTGGTGCGGAAATCATAAAAATCAGAATTATTGTAAGGTGATGCTTCAAGATGTTATCAGTGCTGCTAATATTGGGTAATTATCATTATCTACGATATTGTAATGTAAAAATGGAAATAAATCAAAAAAGTAAAATAGTATATTACAATAAAAAAAAGTTGTTTGAGAAAATATAGTGACTTGATTTTCAAGGTTCCAGTTTTCCCGAAGCCCCTAAAATATGTCATATAGTAATCAGAAGAAACATTAAAAAATTGTACTGCATTTGATTTCACAGACATGCATATATTTAATATAATAGTTTTAATTATTTAAAACTTAAAATGGACGGAGCCTTGTTTAAGAGATTTCAAGTTTAAAATTGTAAAAACTAATTAATTATTCAATTTATCATAAAATATTTAAACAACGACTCCACCGTTCTCAGTTCACCTAATGTTTTTAGTACCGTTTGGTAGCCAGACTTGGTAGCTGGCTGCGAAATGGGAAATATGCTTTCGGGTGAATATCTGAGCGTTTCAACCGCCTAATTTTTACTTTGTCATTTGAAGGAGGCACGGTACCTTATACAAATGACGAATTATAACATTGAGACGTTTAGAAACTTCGGCAAAAATGATGCCACCAAAATTAGGCGGTTGAAACGCTCAGATATTCACCCTTTCCCGCCTGGTAGCCATAGCCAGCTATGAAATGGGAATAACTTTCAAATCAAAATAATTTTACAAATCGGTAATGATAAGTCGCGATTAAAGCCAGTTTCCTATTGGGATTTTTGAGGTCCAGATTTGGGAGGACCAGATAGATTTCTAATAAGTAAGAATCTGAATCAAACCTTTGCCTCTAAAGTCGACATCAAAAATACACTCGCGGTCAATGAATACGGGTCAGGTGCATTTTTTCGTAGAAAATACTGGAAACAAGCTGATTGCAAATATTTTAAATAAATATAAATAAATAAATAAATAAATAATATCTTGGGACATCTTACACAAATCAACCTAGTCCCACGGAAAGCTCAATTAAGGCTTGTGTTGTGGGTACCAGGCGACGATATATATAATAGATAGATACGTATAGATACTTAGATACATACACAGCCATGCCCAAGGAACAAACATTTGTGATAAATAAATACACAAAGAATGCCCTCGCCGGGATTCGAACCCGGAACCTCCAGCTTCGTAGGCAGGGTCACTACCAACTAGGCTACGGAGGCTGACACAATACAAAAAATAATACAAGTGGAACCGTTTTTAACATCAGATTGTATTGGAATTTCCCTGAAGTTTTCACTCGATCCGAAAAACACGGAACTTTATCATCAGATATAAAAATAGCAACTCATGATTAAAAAACTCGACCATACATTTTAGGTGGTTTTTTTAAACGGTCTACATTTTTGTCTATACAAGCCGACCTAACGACAATTTTAAAGTTTTTTTGGGTTTATTTATAAATTTAAGGAAATTCCAATACAATTAGATTTAAAAATAGATTTTACCTACACTATAAATATTTTAAAAAAATATTTAAAATCTCCATGTTTGCATTATTTTCTATGAAAAAAACCACCTGACCCGTTTTCATTGCCGGAGTGTGTATAATTATTAATTACGGTCCAGTTGCCAAAACTATATCTAAGTACACGACCTTAACGTTCAACCAAGGCCGAAATAGCGAAAAATCAGCTTTCCTATAAAAAAAATTGAGATCGCGTATGTCTAAAGGTGCATGCAGACCGCGATTCGCTGTTCTATCCCCCTACTCTACGAAATTCGATCGTTACACGAAACGTGATTCGTTGATTTCATAGTGGGGGATAGAACAGCGAATGCTCTTTTGGTCTGCATGCACCTTAAAAGTAATTTTTTGGGGATTTCTGCGTTGACCCCATAACAAAAGTTGCTCAGTATGACTTAAATATACGGTGTGTGCCAGATTATTAGTGACACCTGAAACAACACGTATAGCTAAAAATCGTCTCAAATCCGTCGACCTGTAATTTGCGGAGCGCATGCGGCAAGAACAAAACTAACCGATAAGAAAGTGAAAGTGATTTAAAATCTAAACGTAGAACTGAAACAAGCAAAATTGAGCGAAGATGATGTGTAATGTCTTAACAGAAAAAAAAATTCAAGCACGAACAAAAATGCTAGTAATTGGCAGTATCTAAAAATTGCTAGGAAGTAAGAAATATCGACAGAAGCCTGAGAGACGATTGAAGCGAAACTGAGCCTATGAGCTTCTTTAATTTTAACGACACTCAATTAGCGCCAGATTAAAAAAAAACTTAGTTGCGGTCAGGTTTTTAACAACAATTAAGCACTAAATCTCAATAAAAACTCGGTTTTGGTGTTAATTTTATATAATAATATTAACTATAAGAGATATTATAAATTATAATATAAAAACGCCGATCAAGCTCCAATTCCTAAACCTAAGGCTTTCGTATTTAATTGTCGTTACGAACCTGAGTGCAATTAAGGTTTTGTGATGTCACGCTAATTTGGTGTCCCTAAAAGTGAAGCCGTAATGCTAGAAGCGAATATCGTTGTGAACCTGCGGCGTGGGCCGCTCGGCGAGCGTGCGCAGCGCGCGCTCGATGTGCCGCAGCCGGATCTCCTTCTCGCCGAGCAGCGCGCGCGCTCGGTGTAGCGCCACCTCCAGCTCCGTGGACTCGCGCTCCTCCTGCGGACCGACCCCGAAACTGGACCTGGCTGTATACTGACATGCCTCTCTACAGGACATGCAACTCTTTAACGCCATGTTAAGTCTTACTGTTAGCTTTAAGTTTATGGTTGGGGATTGAAAACCAGCGGCCTCGCTGTGCTAATCCATTTTGCTGCACCAACTTGTATTCTGTTTATACCTTATTACAATGTTTGTTTACCTATTTTAGTTTAAGTGAATAAATTTATTTTAATTTTTTTAGAACACCTTATTTCATAAAGTACGGAAGTAAAAGTGGATGATTTATTCATAAAATAAATTCACATGTAAAAATACAAAACAAAAAAAAATCACGACGGCCGTTTAAAAACGAACTGAAAAGAATATAATTATAATAATTATTATTTACCGGGGACCCGTAGGACTCTCAGCTCTGGCTTGCCTTAACTGGCCGTCCAGAGAGGAGTCGTCAGAGCTATATGCTCCAGGGGTGGAAGTGTAAATTTGCGTAAGTCGCGAGTTGGTGCAGCGGCTGTCAAGCCACTGCGCAGAAAGCGGTGTACACCTCTCTACACTCCTGAGCCGCCTACACCGGTGTTGCCCCTGGCTGTCTCTTGTGACGGCATTTACGGTTATCTAGTCGGCGGCAAGTCACCGCCTGACTCGATAGCGAAGAGAAATCATTGTTATGGCGGGTGTCCGGACCTCTTTTGTATAGTTCCATCTCTGATCCTTCCATCCTCTATCGTCATAACCCATTAATCTTTTCCTTCTCAATACTCTCTATACGTCTCTATAAAGATGTGCTGAAGCGCCACATGCGGTGCTGTGACATCGACCCGTCGCACTGGGAGATAGCTGCTGCGGATCGTCCAAAATGGAGGCATTCTGTTCATGCTGCAGTGCAAGCCTTCGAGAAGAAGAGACAAGGGGAACTCGACGCTAAGCGGAACGAGCTGAAAACCCGACCACCTGTGGTTATTAACTACAACTACGTAGGTGGAGTGCTGACTTGCAGCAAATGTAGGCGCACATTTGTTGCAAAAATAGGCTACGTCAGTCACATGAGAGCACACGAGCGACGCTCTCAGTAGTCAGTTCAACCGGTCGCCGTGGCCGAAATCGGTCAGGAAGAGATGATGATGATACGTCTGCTAGAACCGGTTTACGGATACCATTTAATCCCTAGGAGAAAGTAATGTCTGCGCGACAAGATAGCGGAGCATGGGGCATAGAGCATGGCATAGGGTATGGGGCATAGGGTATAGGGTATGGGGCATAGGGTATAAGGCGTAGGGCATAGGCCATTTCCGGATTAAATCCCGTTTCTTTCCAAACAGCTCGTTTTTTCCGGATTTTTTCAGAAAAATCAAAGGAAGTTTCCACTAAAATATTCAACTCTAAACCAATGCGAATTAGATCTAATGTTCACTTATACTAAGATAACGCGATGTCATCGAGTAAAAGTCAATTGAAATAGATGGCAAGGAGTGACAGTGACATTGATAATTTCTATGAAACCCAACAAAAACGGAAAACGAAAAAAAAAAAACATTTGATTTAACTGACATTTTCAACGCTAGTAGGGAACGCTAGTAGCCTGGCTGAGGCCGGCCGTGTCCGCCGTGGCTGCGGGCTATGTATACAGTGTACACTCACGCTGGGAGTCCTGGAGCCGGCTCGGGCCTGGCTGAGGCCGGCTCGGCGCGGCTGCGGGCTATGTATACAGTGTACACTCACGCTGGGAGTCCTGGAGCCGGCTCGGGCCTGGCTGAGGCCGGCTCGGCGCGGCTGCGGGCTATGTATACAGTGTACACTCACGCTGGGAGTCCTGGAGCCGGCTCGGGCCTGGCTGAGGCCGGCTCGGCGCGGCTGCGGGCTATGTATACAGTGTACACTCACGCTGGGAGTCCTGGAGCCGGCTCGGGCCTGGCTGAGGCCGGCTCGGCGCGGCTGCGGGCTATGTATACAGTGTACACTCACGCTGGGAGTCCTGGAGCCGGCTCGGGCCTGGCTGAGGCCGGCTCGGCGCGGCTGCGGGCTATGTATACAGTGTACACTCACGCTGGGAGTCCTGGAGCCGGCTCGGGCCTGGCTGAGGCCGGCTCGGCGCCGCTTGAGCACGTCACGTGCCCGACGCATGCCCTCCCGCTCGACCAGCGCTCGGTGCCGCACGAACTCTAGCTCGGCAGTGTCCGCCGTGGCTCCGGTCTCTGCTCGCAAACAATCACTATTGTGATGTGACGCATTCCATGAAAAAGACCACGGATGTCCCATACGAACACGGTTTTATCAAAATTGTGTTATCGAAGTTCTGTTTCGTGACAGAGATAAGTTGTGTGTCACAAAGTTAATTTAGTTTCCTATATTTTTTGGTGAAGGAAAACATCGTGAGGAAACCTGCATACATCCGCGAAAAAATTCAAAGGTGTATGTGAAGTTCCCGACCCGCGTGAAGCCAGCGTGGGGACTATTGCCCGATCCCTCTCATATATGAGAGGAGGCCTGTGCCCAGCAGTGGGACATTATATAGGCTAAAATATTATATTTTTATGAACAATCGATAAGCTTGACACGGGGCCTATTCCACAACTAAGTGTCAAAATGTTGGGCTTCCTGGAATCCCATAACTTTCGAACATGGTCGTGGTACGGTCGAAGAATTTAATTTCCTACCCATTTCATACCTTGTCTTAGTAGCTATAATATGACAGTCCTAGCAGCTTTCATATTGATTGTCACTGTGACAAAGTACGAAATGGGTAGGAAATTAAATTCCTCGACCGTACACCTGTCAAACTAAATAAGAAATACTCAAAAACTCCCACCGCTAAAAAATAACGACGACTTAAACGTAAGTCACGCTGGGTCTTTACAAAACGATAACTAACACGAACGATCCTTACCGGTACTCATTTCTAAAAAGTGCGATATAAAATTGTTTTTTTCACTTCTCATGCTCAAAAAGTGCACCTTTATGTCGTGCGTAGACGACATAAAATCGCATTTTATGGTAGAGCACAAAAGTATTTTATTTTTCTAAGGCTAAGGTCCCAACAGCCAAACAGTTAAAACATTGTACAATTTTATTGAGCAATAAAATAGTATAGTTGACAAAATTTATTATATTATTTTATTAATATTTAGTACAATAGTAGAATTATGTATTTTCTGTCATTAAATTTAGTAAATCACATTAAATAGATATCGATTATCGTTCAAAAATGCTCCGAAATGTTTGACTTGGCAGAAATCCGAGCAACTGAAACTCTGATCACAGGTTGAAAATTAAAAAAAAAAATGAGTTGGCGGGTATCGGTTATATATTTTTCTTCTTTCGCTTTAGGACAACTCCGTTGTGTAAATTGCAGTGAAAATGTGTTTTACTTTCCTCGCAAACGAAGTGAAAAGCAGAGTGTACAACATGAGTATAAATGTCCATTTTTATCCTCGTCTACTATTTTAAAAATTACCTCGGTTAAAAATGCTTCACTTTATGCCCTTGCTGTACAATCTACAATTTTTTTATGTTGTGTGTATCAAAATCTTGAATAAGGCTATTTGGGCATTTTCACTTCTAGGGACACCCAATTAGCTTAACTCTCACAAAAAAGTTAACTTCGATGTCAGTTTGTAACGACAATCAAGCATGAAATATTTACGTAAATCCACTTTATTCGTGTTTTAATATTGCATTTACGCGTATTCTTTCTGGATTAAATTATAAAAAAATATTTTTGTTAATATTTAATGCTTAATTGTCGTTACAAAGCTGACATTGAAGTTAACTTTTTTGTGAGAGTTAAGCTAATTGGGTGTCCCTAGAAGTGAAAATGCCCATTTACAAAGTTATTCATAAAATTCTTTAGTTTCAGAAAAAGTGACCGTGTCATACGGATAGGCTGACAGACATGACTAGGGCCTACAGTACCGGGGCCAGTACTGAGATTTTCATTTCTCAGTACCGAGCGGTACCAGTACCGGGACTCCCGGTTCTGTCCGGTTCTTCCATCGGCGTATGACTTAATGACTTTAGTACTAAATTGTTTATTGAATAAAGAAATATAAATAAACCGTTATGCAGCGCTTATAGTATTAAATGTGCCTTTTCAAGTAAAAGGTCGCGTACCACATGGACGAAATTTGCTCGTATTTTTATACGAATTAGAGCGTCCTTGTGCTTAAGTGACAATGTTTTACCTTTATGAAAATGTCACAAAACTCACAAACTATGTATCGTCAATTAAAGACAAAAGCGACACAGCTAAAAAAATAAAAATTAAATTAAATGTAAAATCGACATTTCTCGCATGTTTATTTATTAATTCTTCAATGTTTACTGTTATTATGACTAAATATCAGAATAATACTTATCCAGATACAGTGTAACTCTTAAACTTGGATCATAAGTAAATAAACAGACAGTCAAATGGTCACTTTCATAACAGTTACGTGGATTTACCCTTATAAACACTAATATTTTACGTGGCACTAAGACACCTGTCGATTTGTCGTTATAAACACGCTACCACTATCATGCTTTCGTTACTAACTTCAGTGCTAAACCATCATTTTGTCAGTTGCAACTCGACTGTTGACCAAAACGAATGACATTTTTGGGAAAAAGTGCCATAAAGCCAAAAAAGAAGTGATTATGTAAAGAATGTTATAAGGGAAAGCGCCAGATTTGTATAATTATGTGGCCGTTTTGAATAAAATAAATATGTAAATATTGTGTTCCTTTATATCAAAAGGAGTCACAATTCGAAATGTGGCGGTTTAGATTTTAAAATTGTATCCTCTTAATATTTAATGAATGAGCCTAAGCACGTCCAGATTTGGAAGAATCAGGTTTTCGGGATTTTTTTGGAAAATGCCCAATACATTAAAAGAACAAGTACCTAAGTCCGTGAAGGGGTACCGCAGACTGTACGCGGGCTGACACGCCAGGTCCGGAAACTGCTCCTCCAAATCATCTAGCTTCCGCAGTTGTTGCCGCAACGACTCCAGCGGACTCGACCAGCCTTCGCCTCGTCTGGACATAAGTAGACATAGAATAGAACACGGTGGCTCCAACAAAATTTTGCTAGGGACTTCCAAGATATCTTATCGATAAGTTATTCTTAGTATTTTTGGGAAAAACTCAAATTCACAGTAATCAACCAAGGGCAACCGTGAATTTGGAATACTTTTATCAATAAAGTCCACCAAGTCAAAAGAATTGTGAAAAGAATAAATAGCAAGGCTCACAACTCAATATGTAATTTGTTAAATATTTGAGTTGTAGTTTTTAATTAGTAACACTATATGACATCTAATATTTAATGTTATTCTTTCTTATAAGATAAATTTATTAAAATTAGGCTTAGTTGTTAAGCAGTCGAGAATTACTTTGGATAGAAATTGATTAAATCAGAAAACATAGTTAGTTGTTAAAGTTGATTTTAATTTTTTCTTTACTTATTCATATCAAAAAAGAAGATATGTAAGTTAAAATTATGATGCGCCACAGAAACCTGTGTAGGTTTATGCGTGGTGCAATAGGCATGATGACTGGCAAGTCAAATCAGCATCTTTTTTCGAACTGTCAAAACGATCACCACTATGGAATTTTATATGAAATACTCAAAAGTGACGTCACGTTTGAGTACTGCCAATTGACCTACTCTTTTAAGTTCTTTTCAATTTATTAAATAGAAGTTCTGTACAAAAATTACAGCAATCTACATCTTAGTAATAATTTCTTCGTGTATTATGTCGTGCATAATGTTATAGTACATTACTACCGAGGCCGGGAAGTGACTGGTTGCCGGCCGAATATATGTAGACGGACGAGCGAAGCGAGGCCGGATAGTATTCGGACGGCAACCCGTCACTTCATGGCCGAGTTATGTGTAATGCTTTTCTCAAACATGCAATGAAATGAAACAAAAAAATGTATCTTCTCTCTAAGAAATTATAAGTCAACTACATAACCAAGTCTTTGAAACACAAGAAAAGTCAAATACGACACCGACACCTCATTTTTTTTTTAAGATTGACCTGTTTGAAAGTTGCAAATTTTTACTTTTAAAAAGCGGTATTAGACGACGCGGTCGGTTGGGTCCAATTAATCGCATGCGGTGATCGAGGCTGACGGACCGCGCCGTATAATACTGCTTTTTAAATATTATTTTGAGTAGTTATTGTACATTTATTTTAAATTATATAATTTAAATACCTAATTATAACTGCAAAAATTTGCCAATCATTTTTTTTAATAGGTACTAATTTTACTTGCAGATAATTATTGGCTAAAAGCCAAGATGCAAGGTCACAACCCTATGTCAAATGAAAATTAAAAAAGAGGCACTTGCCGGCCTAGGCCGGCAACCAGGTACTTCCCGGCCACTTTTTAGGCACGTAACTACAACATTTCATTGCATGTTTGAGAAAAATAATTTATTTGAACTACAGTCATCATCCCTATTGCGTCACATCACTCAAAGCGATGTAAGCATGTTATTAAGATCTTAACCCTTAAATGCATGGTGCACGATGTATCGTACATAACCAAAACGTAGTTGGTGTTTGAAAACTAGATACGTATATTATGTTCTTAAGGTTAATTTTGCAAGGAAATTTAACGAACTTTCAAACTTATTACTGATTTGTTGCGTAACTGTATTAAAAAAAACTTACATGTGTTTATAAGCAAGATGCCGGAAAATTGTTTTCGTTGCATGCGTTTAGCGGTTTTTAACTAAGTAAGAAATTATTTTTTATTGGAATTTTGTAATTCATACCATAACGATTTTACAATTACTGAATTTAATATACTTTTCCATATAAAAGTAAATAATATTTGTATGTTTTATCATGCACGATTTTGCAAAAAGTGTATAATGTATGATGTATCGAAATTTTGATAGTAGTACAAATTCCACCCAAAATATGTCCACAGATTTTTTTTTATATTTTTCTCGTGCTTGCGACGCCATTAGGTATACAAATTTTGTTTTTGGAACGAAAAGAAAAAGGCATGCATTTAAGAGTTAAGATACTACCTATGTACTTTAATAGGAGGTAAGAGGTGTGTTTTATAGGAGTGATATATTATATCACTAGGTATATTAGAATTTCATAAGTTCTAAAAATACATAAGTAACATTGTTGGGCAATCAGCATATTTCAGATATGTTCTACTTATCCGCTGAAAACTATATAGCTATAGTAAAGTGTGAAAGCTACGATGTACGTACTTGGGTGAATAGTTGAGTCGCGACGTGGACGCTGACTTTAGCCTCGTGAAGCACCTGCGCCGGTGACCTGAAAGGCCAATCCATTAGGGCACACTACCTTCGAGTCTCGTATCTTCGCCTAGGATAACTATACCAATCGTCACTAGGATAAAAAATGTAAACAGATATGGCTGACTTTCCATAGCATTTGACGTCTTTGACACATATCGTAAAACACGTTCGCAGGTATATTTTTACATTAATACTAATAAAAATCAATAATTTTGACTAAACATATATGTGAACTAAAGGTTTAAGATTTTAAGTTCGCAATAAAACCAAAATTGTGTTCTAAAAGTGCTTGATTACCATGGAATATACAAGTTTTAAGGTTTGTTTACATTTTTTTTTATTCTACTGACGATTGGTATAACTTCGCCTAGTTTCAAAAAGCATGATGCTATGTTTTTTTAAAGACCTTTCATTATGTAATATTTTTTTTAGTACAGATGGTGTACTTTTTAGGCTCTAGTGCGAGAAGTGGGTCATTTCATTTTATACGTGCGAAACCGAAATTCGTAACTCGTGTCGATTTAAACACTCGTTTCGAATTTCGTGTTTTTTGCACTTGTGTCGTAGGTAATGTACTATTGCAATCGACCTTAGAAATAAAACAAAAAAAATAAAAACCCGCCATCTATCCCGGCAAGGGCCATATTACCGTTCAGTTCCTTCAGTTTTTCCTCGGCCGTAGTCGCGTCTGACGAGTCTTGCAAGTCCGACGCGGCTGTAATAAATAAACACCCAATTATGAGTCATTCTCAAAACAAACGCCATTGTTCTCAATTGAGGATATATCTCAAAATTTTATATGACTTTTAAGTGCTGTAGGTATTTTAAATTAAATAATTTAAATAAATATAAGTGAATAATATACCACGTCATTGTTTTTTTTTTTATAGTACAGGGTGAACGATATGAAGTGTTACCAAGTAGATTTTATTAAGTCTGGCGTCAAAGTAATAGCGGTTTATTATCGGAAATATGTTTTGGACACCGCATTGAAGTCATAGGCACGCAAACATTTGGGTTGTAGACCGCAAAAATTAGAACGAGACTGAGCTTCAGCTTAAAAAACTCGTAAGAACCTAAAATGGCTAAAAACCGAATTTCACGTGTCATTTCTCCAGTGCAGTGATTTTTGGAGTTTTTATCTGGTCTATTTTGAGAGCAATTAAACATGCTAGTATAGATGCAATGAAGAAAGCGATCGTATTTCACTAGCACATGCCACTACCACTGGATCGCAAACGTGCTGCGAGCAAATATTTTTTTACCATTTGAAGACCAATTAGTCAAGGCAAAAGGTAATCGTATTAACTAAAAGTAAATTTAATCACCAAAAGTAATATCTCTTGTGTCGTTTGATGACATGACAGACAGTGTTATTGTGACATGTGATAATGCACATGATGATTTTTTTTTGACGAAATTATAATTTTTTTTTGTTAGGAAAATGAAATCAAAAAAGTTACATGAAAAGATTTCTTAATTTATATTTAAAGTGAATTATTTTAATGTAAAGTATCATGTGTTAAAATATCTACAACTAATAAATTAGGACCTTATATAATAATCATAAGCTATATAACAAAGAATGATTGAACTTCAATTTATAGGTAGTCAAAATTATTCAATAGTTAAAATTGGCGAAACCCTGTTTAAAAGAATATATTTATTTCTTATCTCTGATTAATTAATCATTCAATCAAATGTCTTGTTTTTTTCTTACTTACGAGTATAGTAATAAATAGTTGCAACTAAAAAATCGCAGTCCTTTGAAATTGGTAACACTTCATATCGTTCACCTTGTAGTTACAAAATGTCACAGTTAAACAAAAAACCTTTTCATCACACTTGTTGTCTAAGCGCGCGTAGCGGGAGTAATAGAAAAGTGATATTCAGTACGTCATTTAATAATATTAAGTCTTAAAAATTATGTTTTTGTCGGCAAGTGTGATGAAAAACATTGTATGCATCACGGTAGGTAAACGGAATACTAAACTCAAGTCATAAAAGCCCTGCGTCTGACGACGTCGGGCTTCTAACACTCTCGTTAGTAATTCCGTACTTACCCTTCCTTGATGCACAATGTACTAGATAGTACTTACTGGTAGCCAAGATGCCGGATCACAAACCCATATCAAGTGAAAATTAAAAAACAGGCTTTTGCCGGCTTCGAGGTACTCCCCGGCCGCTTTTTAGGCACGTAACGACAACATTTCATTGTATAGTTGAGAAAAAAACTCGTCAAGAAGCCAGTCTACAAGGGTGCGACCTAAGTCATAATCACGCAAGTTAAGATGGTGTGGTAAATGGTTATAAAACTTATAAATGTGTATGCACATATAGAATAACTGTACGGTACCTGCGGCCGCGCCCCGGCGGCGGCGCGCGCGCGGCGGCTCGCGGAACGCCACGGCGCCGCGCCGCGCCGGCCGCGGCTGCAACATACGCTGCGTCAACTAGGGCTATGTCCCACTGACGACTATTGTACGGTACCTGCGCCGCGCCGGCCGCGGCTGCAACATACGCTGCGTCAACTAGGGCTATGTCCCACTGACGACTATTGTACGGTACCTGCGCCGCGCCGGCCGCGGCTGCAACATACGCTGCGTCAACTAGGGCTATGTCCCACTGACGACTATTGTACGGTACCTGCGGCCGCGCCCCGGCGGCGGCGCGCGCGCGGCGGCTCGCGGAACGCCACGGCGCCGCGCCGCGGCTGCCGCGGCTGCAACATACGCTGCGTCAACTAGGCTATGTCCCACTGACGACTATTGTACGTTACCTGCGGCCGCGCCCCGGCGGCGACGCGCGCGCGGCGGCTCGCGGAACGCCACGGCGCCGCGCCGCGGCTGCCGCGGCTGCAACATACGCTGCGTCAACTAGGCTATGTCCCACTGACGACTATTGTACGTTACCTGCGGCCGCGCCCCGGCGGCGACGCGCGCGCGGCGGCTCGCGGAACGCCACGGCGCCGCGCCGCGCCGGCCGCGGCTGCAACATACGCTGCGTCAACTAGGCTATGTCCCACTGACGACTATTGTACGTTACCTGCGGCCGCGCCCCGGCGGCGGCGCGCGCGCGGCGGCTCGCGGAACGCCACGGCGCCGCGCCGCGGCTGCCGCGGCTGCAACATACGCTGCGTCAACTAGGCTATGTCCCACTGACGACTATTGTACGTTACCTGCGGCCGCGCCCCGGCGGCGACGCGCGCGCGGCGGCTCGCGGAACGCCACGGCGCCGCGCCGCGGCTGCCGCGGCTGCAACATACGCTGCGTCAACTAGGCTATGTCCCACTGACGACTATTGTACGTTACCTGCGGCCGCGCCCCGGCGGCGACGCGCGCGCGGCGGCTCGCGGAACGCCACGGCGCCGCGCCGCGCCGGCCGCGGCTGCAACATACGCTGCGTCAACTAGGCTATGTCCCACTGACGACTATTGTACGTTACCTGCGGCCGCGCCCCGGCGGCGACGCGCGCGCGGCGGCTCGCGGAACGCCACGGCGCCGCGCCGCGCCGGCCGCGGCTGCAACATACGCTGCGTCAACTAGGCTATGTCCCACTGACGACTATTGTACGTTACCTGCGGCCGCGCCCCGGCGGCGACGCGCGCGCGGCGGCTCGCGGAACGCCACGGCGCCGCGCCGCGGCTGCCGCGGCTGCAACATACGCTGCGTCAACTAGGCTATGTCCCACTGACGACTATTGTACGTTACCTGCGGCCGCGCCCCGGCGGCGACGCGCGCGCGGCGGCTCGCGGAACGCCACGGCGCCGCGCCGCGCCGGCCGCGGCTGCAACATACGCTGCGTCAACTAGGCTATGTCCCACTGACGACTATTGTACGTTACCTGCGGCCGCGCCCCGGCGGCGGCGCGCGCGCGGCGGCTCGCGGAACGCCACGGCGCCGCGCCGCGGCTGCCGCGGCTGCAACATACGCTGCGTCAACTAGGCTATGTCCCACTGACGACTATTGTACGTTACCTGCGGCCGCGCCCCGGCGGCGACGCGCGCGCGGCGGCTCGCGGAACGCCACGGCGCCGCGCCGCGGCTGCCGCGGCTGCAACATACGCTGCGTCAACTAGGCTATGTCCCACTGACGACTATTGTACGTTACCTGCGGCCGCGCCCCGGCGGCGACGCGCGCGCGGCGGCTCGCGGAACGCCACGGCGCCGCGCCGCGCCGGCCGCGGCTGCAACATACGCTGCGTCAACTAGGCTATGTCCCACTGACGACTATTGTACGTTACCTGCGGCCGCGCCCCGGCGGCGACGCGCGCGCGGCGGCTCGCGGAACGCCACGGCGCCGCGCCGCGGCTGCCGCGGCTGCAACATACGCTGCGTCAACTAGGCTATGTCCCACTGACGACTATTGTACGTTACCTGCGGCCGCGCCCCGGCGGCGACGCGCGCGCGGCGGCTCGCGGAACGCCACGGCGCCGCGCCGCGCCGGCCGCGGCTGCAACATACGCTGCGTCAACTAGGCTATGTCCCACTGACGACTATTGTACGTTACCTGCGGCCGCGCCCCGGCGGCGACGCGCGCGCGGCGGCTCGCGGAACGCCACGGCGCCGCGCCGCGCCGGCCGCGGCTGCAACATACGCTGCGTCAACTAGGCTATGTCCCACTGACGACTATTGTACGTTACCTGCGGCCGCGCCCCGGCGGCGGCGCGCGCGCGGCGGCTCGCGGAACGCCACGGCGCCGCGCCGCGGCTGCCGCGGCTGCAACATACGCTGCGTCAACTAGGGCTATGTCCCACTTACGACTATTCAAAGCGACGAGATTTGCGACGCGATTCGATGCGACCAAAGATAAAGATAAAGATAAAGATATTTTATTTGCTAAGGACACACAGATATACAAGTACAGATAGTAGGTACAACACGGTTTCGGAAGCAGGTATCCTGTCGTCATCCGACATGCAAATTATGTTTAGAAATACAAACTACCTATATTTATCATTAAAATTAATACAATTACTTTAAATTGGTAATTATTTGATATTACTATTCTCTTTATTTATACATCTTCTTAGGTCAGGTTATTTTATAATATGGTTATAAAAATAAAATACAATAAAACATACAAAATCAATACAAAACATATAAACATACTATAAAAAAACCTAACCTAGGGTGCCGCCGGCAACGGGGCGGGCCCAAGCTGCCGGTGGTAGGGCTACAGGGAGAGGAACCGCCGGACTATGCGCGCCGTGTCCAGGATTACCGCCTTCTGCATCTGACCCTTGATCCAACCACCTAGCGAGAGCCTCTTGAGGTGTTGATCGAGACTCTTCGCTATGAGACCATTCGCAGAAACAACTATCGGCACAATGATCGCCGAATCAACATCCCACATGTCGGTTACCTCGTGAGCCAAGTCAAGGTACTTACTGGCTTTGTCCTTCTCGGCCTTCACGAGGTTCTCGTCATGGGGGATCGTGATGTCGATGAGCATTGCCCGGCGTTGCGATCGATCTATCAGCACGATATCAGGCTTATTGGCTACAATAGTCCTGTCCGTGATGATAGATCGATCCCAATAGAGCGTGGCACGACCATTTTCGAGAACTGCCGCAGGTGTGTACTTATAGTAAGGCACTTCGAAGCCCACAAGGCCGTATTGAAGAGCAAGCTGCTGGTGTATAATCCTGGCTACGAGGTTGTGTCTGTGCAAGTACTCGGTGTTAGCAATCTGAGAACAACCGGAAATAATATGCCTGAGTGACTCACCGGGACGGCGGCATGCCCGACAAATGTCGACCGTACCGTCCTTCAGGATATATTTCCGGTAGTTATTCGTCATGATAACCTCGTCAGCAATTGCACAGGCAAAACCCTCGGTTTCCCCGAAGAGGTCCCCGAATCGTAGCCAGTTCACCGACGCGAGCAGATCTACGTCAGGTCCCGTGAGGGCCTTGTAGAACCGCCCGTGTAGCTCCTTGCTCTTCCATACCGCCCTGCGGTCCTCGGTGCTTAGTACCACAGGTCTGCGCCAGTTCTCTTTTGCCAAGGAGAGCGGCGTGAGGTTTCGGTCTACTGCCACCACATCACGATGCATCCCGCACTCATTGCTAAGAAAATAGTTTCTAAGATTGTACACCTCGCGGTTGTGGAGGTTTTTGGCATTTAGGAAGCCGCGGCCCCCACACCTCCGCGGGATGTACAATCTCATAACTGATGAGCGCGGGTGTAGCATTCGATGTGTGGTAAGCAGTGTACGGACCCTTCGATCCAGGGCGTCCAGCTCCGTCTGAGTCCACCTTAGTATGCCAAAGGAGTATGTGAGTATGGGTATTACCCAGGCGTTGAAGGCGCGCACTTTGTTGCCTCCTGACAAAAGACTGTTAAGTACTTTTGTGAGCCGGCTGAAAAAGCGCTCCTTCACCGCCTGTCTAATTCCCATATCTTCAATACCCAAAGACTGTGACATACCAAGGTATTTATAGGTTTCTGCTTCCGAGATAGATCTGAACGACATTGTCTCAGAAAGCTGTAAATTTGTTGAATTTACTACTTTCCCCCGCTGCACATGCATAACCGCACACTTATCGACACCAAATTCCATATTGATGGCACTACTGAAAACTTCTGTGGTTCGCAGTAGTTCCAACAAGTCTTGGCTATTTGGCGCAAATAATTTGAGATCATCCATGTACAGAAGGTGAGAAATGACTTCACCCTCTCTCCGAAGCCGGCAACCTAGTCCTGAATCCTTCAGCAGGGTACTGAGGGGATTCAGTGCTAGGCAGAACCACAAGGGACTCAGACTGTCACCCTGGAATATTCCTCGCTCGATCCTTATGAAGTCCTGCGGGCCAGAGGGGCCATCCCCGCCTCCTGGTTGACAAAGGACTGTGGTCCACTGCCTCATACACGCGCCGAGAAAGGATCTTAAAGTTGCATTAACTTTATACAGCTCCAAGACCCTTTCCAACCATGAATGAGGCACCGAATCATAGGCCTTCTTGTAGTCAATCCAAGCGGCGGAGAGGGCCCCTTTGTTACGCCGGACTTGCTGGCAAATTGTCATGTCGATGAGGAGGAGCTCTTTAGTACCACGGGACCCAACCCTACATCCATTTTGAGCAGGAGCCAAAACATTGTTCGAAACAATGTGCGTGTTAATTTTTACTCTCAAAATGGATGTAAGGAGCTTGTACAGTGTGGGCAAGCACGTGATGGGTCGGTAGTTCTTCGCTTCCGTGGTACTACCGGACTTGTAGAGCAGGAAGGTTACACCAGTTGTTAAAGAAGGTGGCAGGGAACCGAGCTCGAGGGCTTGTTGGAATTGCGTTGCCAATCGTGAGTGCGAGCATCGAAACCATTTTAGCCAGAAGTTGTGCAATCCATCCGGCCCAGGACTTTTCCAGTTCTGAGTCGTGCGGATAGCACAACTTACGTCATCGGGGCTGATGATAACTGCCCCCATTGGTTCGATGGTCTCGCATTCACGTTCGACA
Organism: Thaumatotibia leucotreta; assembly: GCA_025490895.1. Taxonomy (NCBI): domain Eukaryota; kingdom Metazoa; phylum Arthropoda; class Insecta; order Lepidoptera; family Tortricidae; genus Thaumatotibia; species Thaumatotibia leucotreta. The sequence continues at coordinate 15,643 of JALPQI010001172.1, read as the reverse complement.
ACGGTCATCCATTCACCCTCGGTGTGTCCGACGGGCACTGACCAGATACTACGCCAGAAATCACTCATGGCAGTAGCATCCGGCAACCGCGCGTCGGACACACGGTAGTCGGTTTCCTCCCACTTTCGGGAAACCTTCCTTTGGTCACTCTGGAAAAGGCGATTCTGCTGGAATCGGTCCACACGCTCTCTGTAGCGGCGAATACGGTTTGCCCATGCATAAACCTTCTGCTTCAGAAAGTCGATGCGCTCTGTGAGGTTGGCCATGTAGTCGCGGGGTGCAATACCCGTTCCCGCGAACGCCTGGTTCACAAAGCGCATTACTCGGGGGCGGTTGTTGCCCCCCCTGAAGCAGATCAGCTTTGCAATGAGAGTCCTAAACGAGTCGATACGTCGCTCGATCCGCACCTGCCATGCGGGGACACCCCCAGCGGTCCTAGGTGCACGGTCAGAGTCCGGAAACTTGACTCGAGCAACACGGCACGCTGCAATGGCCCCGCAGTACATGATCGAGTGCGTATCATCCAAATCTTTACTGGATCGTATATACGGCTCCAGTAAAGCGTTTAGGGCTCCCATCAACGCTAGATTGCGCCTATTCATGGGCAAACGTGGTAATCGTGGCCTAGAGTCGGGCGTGAAGCGATGCTGCATAATCGCTTCTTCCAGAGTCCTCCTCAATTGCTCATTGTCTGAAGTACTCACACTCAGGTTCGCAGCATCGTCCTCATCAGCAGCAGGACCGACCGGCAGTGCCTCGGATGCCAAGTTATGTACCGGCACCGGGTCCGGCGACGTGGCGGGTGGGTCCTGCGCCGAGGAAGGGGTCGCGCGAACAGGGAGAGCCTCCAGGCGAAGCCGATCAAGTGTCGAGTCATCCAGCCGCTTTGATCGTTGGATGACTCGCACTTGATCCGATAGTCGCTGCGCAGTCACATTAATGGTTGGTTCAAGGGCCTGAAACAGAGGAAGCATCCGGACACGATACGCGGATAGATTAGTTCCTCCCTCTGTAGCCCCGTAGTAGGCGCGCATGACGTTCTCAGGATTTCAATTCATTAATAAAATTATACATTTTGTTTCCTTTCTGGTATGCAGAAATTTGACAAGAAACTATCCAATTTATATAAACAATAGCCCAAAATTATTTTTAAAATTATTAAAATTCAAATTACACATTTATTATTACATATTTATTACATTTTTATTAATAGTAAGTCAATTTATAATTCCCTTCCATTCGTTCGTTCGTTCACGCGTTCCGCCATTTTCACTACATCTTTCATTTGATCAACGGCCATGACGGCAATCGCACAAGCTTCAAAAACATGGCACCCGCGTTTAACTAACGATTTAGTGAGCTAAAACAGCTAATCATTTTGCTCAAGACTATCAACGTGGATTCATCGAAACTACAAGGTATGTTCTTTATGTTTGTTTTAAGCCTATATTGGACCGGCAATCCAGAGGCAGCGGGTTCGAATCCCGTGACAACCAGAGTCTTTCGTAGTTGATTTTTTCTATGGTAAGCACATCTGTTACGACATTGTGGGATTAAGCCTATATGTTTTACTCGGCTATATAATGTTATACAATTACCCAACAAACAATAATTATTAAAAAGAAATGCCGTTAGACGAGAACTTATTTGGGTTTTCCCTTTTGTTATAGGACGAGGGCGTCAGAGTGAAGAGCTTCCAAATTCTCCTGTCGGGCAAGAAGATGTACAAGGTTGATTTTATTGTATTTTTCGATTATTATACTCTACATATTCTTTGGTACTATAAAAACAGTGCTCTAGCAGAAAACTATTTAGCATCTGTTTATATTTCGTACCGTTTAACTGTTTTATGCTGTCCGGCAAATCGTTGTATAGAACTATGCACATATTATACGCATTCTTTTTGTAAATCGTTAAGTGGCATCGAGGTTGATGTAAAAGGTTCTTGTATTGTGTTCTCTGGCTCATATAGAATTCTGACCTCATTTTAAATAAGTCTGGTCGGTTTTTTACTAGTTCACATGCTTTTTTTATATACATGCAAGGTAGCGGCAATATATTTGTCTTCTTGAAAAGCGGCTTGCAGCTATCGTCAAATCTAGCTTTCATTATTGCACGTATACAATTCTTTTGCAATTTGAAAGCTCTTTCAACATCAACTGAGTTTCCCCACAGAAGTAAACCGTAACTTAACACTGACGAGACAACGCCGTGGTAAGCTGTAACTGCTGCTTCAATGCTAACTGTATTTCTCAATTTTCTTAAGGCAAAAATAAATCTAGTTAATCTGCTGCAAACTGCATCAATATGATCTTTCCAGTTGAGATGCTGATCAATGTTTAACCCTAAAAATTTAATACTTTCACATTTTAAAACTGGTATATTGTTATAATCGATATTTAATTGAATTGGAAAACTATTATATGAATGGAATTGAATATAGAATGTCTTTGTCATATTAATATTTAGATTATTTTTACATGTCCAATTTTTTATGTCAGCCAGAGCATTATTAACTGTACTTTCATATGTATCAGGATTTTCAGCCTTAACTAGTAGAGTTGTATCATCTGCGAAAAGTATACATTTGTGAGGGATAGCTAGAGGGAGATCATTAATGTACACCAAAAATAAAAGAGGCCCTAGGATGCTCCCCTGAGGGACACCAGACTTAACTTCACGAAAATCTGAGCGGTATTTAACTTTAGTAAAACTCTTTTTTATCTTTTCTATTTTTAAAATTTCTGTGCATTGTTTTCTGTCTGACAAATAACTTTTAATCCAATTTTGCGCGACTCCTCGGATTCCGTAACGTTCAAGTTTGGCTAGTAGTCGACCATGATCAACGCAATCAAATGCCTTGCTTAAGTCGAGAAATATTGCCAAAATAGGTAATTTATTGTTTAGACATTCCGTTACAAATTTTACGAAATCGAAACAAGCAAGTTCAGTTGAAAGACCTTTTCTGAAACCATATTGTTCTGGTTGTAATAGCTCGTTTCTTTCAAGAAATCCCGTTAGCCTACGACACATTGATTTCTCTATTATTTTAGAAATAACAGGAACAATAGTTATGGGCCTATAATTGTTAGGATCTTTGCGGTCACCTTTTTTGTGTAAGGGTTTTACCACCGACAGTTTCAACTGTTCAGGAAAAACCCCTTGAACAAATGATAAATTTATAATGTGTGCTATAGGGTGACATATCCAAGGAGCACTCAGCTTAAGAATGTATGTTGTTACGTCATCATATCCGGAGGTTTTACTGTTATTAAGAGACATTATAATTTTAAAAGCTTCTTGAGCATCAGCAGGTGTTAAGAAAATTGTGGAGTGAAAGTTCTTAACATTATTCGATACATTATTATTAGAATGTTGGATTCCACTATTTGTACCCGAATTTGGTAGGGTTATGTCAATAAAAAAATTATTCATTAAATTACAAATGTCCTGCGGATTATTAAATGTCATATTATTAAAATTCAAATAGTCAATTTCATTATGCATGTTAATATTGGATAAACTGGAAGAAATAATGTCCCATGTAGCTTTACACTTATTTTTACTACGTGATATATGATTAACATTATTGATTTTTTGAGATTTCGCGATACATTTTCTTAATAATCTGCTGTAGTTTTTTAGTTTTGTTTTATTGTTAGATTTATTTGTTTTTGTAAGTGTGTATCTTAGGTACAATTTTCGTTTAGTGTGACAGGATTTTTTAATACCTTTTGTTAACCATGTGCATATTTTGAAGCGGTTGTTAAATTTGACCTTTATTATGGGAAAACATAGGTTGTATAACAAACACAGCATCTCATAAAATGACTTAAAAGCTTCCGTCAGGTCATTGGAGGACATGACATCGTAAAACGATAGTGCTGATATGCACTGTAGGAATTTGTTAACATTTTCATTGTGATAGTCTCTCTTGTATTCAAACCAAGTATGACATATCTTCTTTTGCTTTACGTTAAAAGTGATTGTTTGAGCCCTATCATGATCTGATAAGCATATTTGATGTGTTTTTGCACTAACATTCTCAACGTTACTAGCTATTTGGTCGATACATGACTTTAACCTAGTCGGAGAATCTATGTGTAATGTGAAGTTATATTTGTGAAGTGTAGTTTTTAAATCTTTCACATAAGGGCTATCTTTTAGCACATCTATATTCCAGTCCCCACAGATTATTATTTTCTTTTTCTTGTATTTGCAGGACAGGTGGAATAGTAATTTATCCAGCTTGTGAATAAATATTCCAATATGGGATTTTTTTTGTACTGGTATTCTATATATTACTAGGATAATAACGTCCAAGCCAATCAACTCTATACCACAACATTCAAAGTAAAAATCTGTTCCTAAATTCGACTCTAGCACTATTTTTTTAGACTGCAGATTTTTATTAACTAGTATAGCCGTTCCACCCCTACGATTGCGTCTACTGTAAAAGGCTCCTGGAGTAAAGTTTTCTAATTTAACATTATTTTCTGTGACCTTAGTCAAAAAAGTTTCACTAATGCAAATGACATCAATTTCCTGGTTTTTTGTGTGGAAATTGTTCATTGCAACTTGAAGTTTGTCTAGTTTACATAAAAGTCCTCCTATATTTTGATGTAACACACACAAAAAATTGCTAGAACTATTTGTATCGGTATGTGTAATTACTTCAATATCATTATTAACGAAAAAATTCTGAGTCTTTCGGACTACTGTGGCATGAAAATTGGTCGTGTATCATGGTCTCATCGTAACTTTTATTGTCTTCCTGAATTAAATCAATTAAGGTCCTCACATCTTTAAAAATTACATGAATACCATATTTGTTTATGCGTCCCGACTTCAGGTAAAACATTTCTTGATCATACGCTAGGTTACGATTACTATCTAATAGATAAACATAGTTGTATTTGGAATTATCTATGTATAACAGTTGATTAAACAATTCCACTCTCGAGTTAAACATGTTACTAAACAAACCAATATTGTAAGTTGGGTAACATACAATAATATTAGTGTGTGTTAGTGCTGTTGTGACATACCTTATATATAAGACTAAGTTATCATAGCATTGGGACTTTTTGAAGTCCTCTTCCCCTATAAAGATTAAACAATAGTCTTCTTTTGTGTAGTTGAGCAATTTCTTGTCCAAATCACAAAACAGTTTACGGGTCCCTACGCCCGGATATAGATAGTGGCAAAGATTATAGTTTTCACCGAAATTACTATTTGCTATTACTAAGGTTTTATTGAACTTATTTGAGCTAATCATGCATATTTTTCTGGTTTTATTTGTATAGTCCAAGTTAACGTTTGCGGGAACAGTAGATACCATTTCTTCGACTGCAGTCTTCTGTGTTGCTGTATGATATTGGTCCCTCTCTCGCAGCAACGACGTATCTTTATGTTGTTGTTCAAGTGGTGATTTATGATCCTGCTCGAAATCCATAACAATTCCAGTCACGGATTTTGGTTTACCACTTGCCGTCAACTCATTAACGCTCTCATTTTGCTTTGCATTCGGTGTAAAGACCAGTGCGGATTTGGTACCTTTTGGTTTCTTTGTGCTGGAGTCGCTGGACTTGCAGATTAACTCCAAACCCGAGACTTTGTTCTTTAACTCTTCGATAAAAATTTTGAGTGATTTATTTTCCGTGAGTAGATTTTCAATTTCGTTTTCTGCTGTCACTAGTTTGTCTTGAAGGTCTTCGACTTTTGTTTGTAGTCTTTCTAATTTATGCCTAAGCCCTTCGCCGATAGCAGAGAGACTTTTATTTATTTTGTTGCTCTCTTTACCAGAACTCGATGCTGGAGATAATGATGATGAACACGACGAATTTAGGTCATCCTCATCTGGCAGAGATTCAAAAGAGTTCTCAGTCGAAACGGTGATATTGCCTTTTTTTTCTTTAACTTTATTATTGCTACTCTCAGGAACAGGAGACGACGACGGATTTATAGTAGTGATACATTTTTTCAGTCTCTCCATATCATCTGTTGTTTTATTACATGGAGTACACAACCAGTTTTGTTTACTTTCTTTTGTCATGCTTCGGAATTGAGTTTCATTAACGTTAGTGGTACATGTTACATCATACGTGTTTTCACATGACATGCATTTTAAGAACTTTCTTGTCTTAATTGTGTTTTTACATTGTGCACACACGACAGGGTTTTTTTTCGGTGGCATTGTTTAGTTTTAGTAGGTATTTATGTAATAATAGTAATAATAATAATAAGCTGGCTATTTTAGATTTTTAGTATAACTTATTTTCCTTAGTTATAAGCTTGTGTTTCTATTCTTGTTAAGCCCTCTGAGTTAAAAAAAAAATTATATACTGTATTACTATGTCTGTTGTTTGCTTTAACTTCCTTGATAAGTCTTCTTCTGTTTGTGAATTGAAAATCAATTACTAGTTTTTGAACGAGACTAGTTTTTGTGCGGTAACGAAACGCCAAAACGTCAGTCGCTCAGTTGTCACTTGTCATCCAACTCGTACGTCATGAACGAAAACAGCTGGCTAGAATACCGCTTTTTTTATCTTATTTTTATTTGTTTCTCACTGTTATTTTGAAAATTGTGTATGTGTGAGTGATAGAAAGTTTCGTTACTAATCTTAGCATGGCAGAAATTAGTATAATGTGGCTCACCAGTGTAAAACTTCAGTTCAAATCCAAAATGCCGTGTCTTGGTGCAACTTTTAACACTAGTAAGGTAAAAATCTTTTACGTTTTACTATAATTTTCTTATTTTATTTGTTCCCGACATTCAAAATGGATGTTTACAATTTCACGCACACACGCGTCTAGTCGCGAATGTATGCGATGCGATGGCCCTGTCCTAGTTGTTCTACGTGCACGCGAAAAGTCCTATCGATCGGACATTTTCAATGAACAAAACGACTATTCGGGCGTAGCTTCTGGATCGCACAAAAATATCAAACTGATCGCGTTCGCATCGCGTCTTGTCGCCCGTACGTCGCCCCGGGGTCGTTCACGTAGGACACTTGTATTAGCTGGCGGCTGTTTGCTTTTATCGCGTCGCCTACGCAAGGGAATCGATCACCTAGGACACCGCGTTAGCGCGTTACAGTGGCTTCAGACTAAAGTGCATTCATCCTTACTTGTCTTATCATGTAAACAAACACTTTTTGAAAACATTATCACACTTTTCTCTGCAATTACCTATACAATATAATCATCACGTCAAATGTTGTTGCATACTTTAAAAACTCGCAAAGTAATACAATCACTCATAAAAGCACTGAAAAATATCATTTCTGTAAAGATTTTCGTCAATAAACGCTGTTACGGTCAGATAACCCTCATGACATCTGACATTGCGATGTCTAGATTGTCTATGTAATGTACCGTGATGTTGGCATGACAATACATCGATATTAACCCTTCGTATGCCTAGTGCCGTATCCGTCCCAAGCAATTGGACTCTAAATTATAAACTTCAAGGTCATAAATTAAATACCATTTTTTGACAGCGGCATACGAAAGGTTAATACTGTTACGCCGATGGCATGATAAAAACTACAAATATGATTTTAGACACGTTAGAAGCGTTTTCAGCAGGCTGAAATGCGTTTTCAGGCCGTTTCAGAAGGTCCTCTTTCACATACTACAAAATCAAATATTCACCCCAGATACCGTCGTTTTCAGGCGCCTGAAACATGTTTTCAGGCCGTTTCAGGATACCCTCTAGCCGATGGCGCAATAACCTGAAAACCCGTTTTCAGGCGTTTTCAGGACCCCTTTTGGGCCTCTCAAGTACAAATCGGTATATAGCTAAATTTCCCATAGGAGTGAAAGAGAAAGCACTATTAGATAAAGACAGCATGAGAGAATGTTCTGGAAGGATGTGAATGAGACAGCTATAGAGAGAACATTCTGGACGGGTGTGAAAGAGAAACCTGTAGAAAGAGACAGCGATACTCTAGAATGTTCGCGCACCTAACTCGGGAACTTTCTAGAGTCGAATCTTCTCGTACTTTGTAGATTTGAGTGGCTGGTATAAATACACAGCATGACCCGGCCGAGGAGCAGTTTCGATTGAGACAGCGAAGAGATAACATTAAGAGCGAAGACTGCGATTCCATCGGCGAGTTTGTGAGTGTAAAAGTGAACCAGTGTGACGAGTTAAGTGTGTGACTAGTGTTGTAGCTTAGTGTTTGTTCTTTTAATTAGTAATTAAAGTCTCAGTTTTAATTAGTGGCTTATTTATACATTTTCTATAGAAAACCCACCCCACGAACGTAACATTTGGTGTCAGAAGTGGGATAGAAAATGGGTATAACGCCACGTGACAACGAGACCGAGCCAAAAGGAGTTGTGACCCGGAGCCAAGCTGCACGCGAGGAACCTGCAGCGCAGGAGGATATTGCAGTACCTGAAGAACCTCTAGCATGTGAGGATACTGCATCTAAGCCCCGAACGTCTGGTTTGCAGGCTAAGAGTACTCAAGACGTAGACCTCAGAACTATTCTGATTCTCCTGAAGGAGCAGTCGCGGAAACAAGAAGAACAGTTGCGGAAACAAGAAGAACAGTCGCGGAAACAAGAAGAACAGTTGCGGAAACAAGAAGAACAGTCGCGGAAACAAGAAGAACAGTCGCGGAAACAAGAAGAACAGTCGAAATTGATTCTTCAAGAGTTGCACAAGGCTGCTACTGAATGGAAGCAAGAAATGTACGAAGTCCAAGGGAAGCTCAGTGACATGGAGAACAAGATTCATGTTATAGAGGAAGCGGTTGAGCGTCGCCTCCAGAAGCTTGAATTAAAAGTAGCTAATGGCATCAGTACCTGCGCACCCGAGATATCTGTGCCGGGAGGTGGAAAATTTAAGGCACCTCCTTTTGATGGAACATCTTCGTGGGCGGCGTACAAGCTACAGTTTGAGTCCGTGTCCAAAGCAAACGGTTGGAGTAAGGAGCAAGCGATGACGGCTCTGACGCTGGCACTTCGTGACGAGGCTCTTACAATTCTAGAAGCTCTTGGAAAAGAGCAAACTTACGACCGGCTTCTAGAAGCATTAGAAGCCCGTTACGGAGACAGTCATCTGGAACATGTCTACCGAGCTCAGCTGAAAGACAGAACGCAGGGACGTAATGAGACATTGCAACAATGGGCCCTGGAAATTGAAAAGCTGGTCAGAAAGGCATACCAACGTTCAGCTGACTCTTTGATAAAAACCATGCTGGTGCAGGCATTTGTTGATGGGATCCGAGATTTGGAAGTAAGGGCGGCAGTACGACTAGGGCACCACGAAAGCCTTAAGGATGCCGTCGCTCATGCCCTAGAAGTTGAAGCTGTACGCCAAGATCCATCAAGACCCTATAAGCTACGTGAGGTATCTGCTAGGGAGCCGATTGCACCTCATCGGGAGTTTGGGCCACGATGTTACCATTATGGAGAACGTGGCCATATACAAACTAGTTGCCCGAAAAGAAAGATTGCACCTCATCGGAAGTTTGGGCCACGATGTTACCATTGTGGAGAACGTGGCCATATACAAACTAGTTGCCCGAAAAGAAGCATTGCACCTCATCGGAAGTTTGGGCCACGATGTTACCATTGTGGAGAACTTGGCCATATACAAACTAGTTGCCCGAAAAGAAGCAGCAGGAGAGAACGAGATGAATCCCCTGTGACCAGGAATAAGGGCTCTGTACGACCAGAGCCGCAGCAGGGAAACGAGTAAGAGCCAGGACTAAGGGACGAGTGCTGGCTGGAGGTCGAAATGTCCCAGTAGTGATCTCACAAGCCAACGACGGGAATAGTCTGGTCGTCAAGGGAGAAATTGGTGGAATACCATGTAACCTTACTATCGACACCGGAGCTTCTCGGACGGTGATTAATCATTGGCTTCTGAAACACCTGACTCGAGGTCATGTAGTCCAGCCGACGCATCTACAGCTGCTTACAGCCACTGGCCAGTATATTCCCATCAAGGGAGAGACAGGAGTGGATTTAAGAATTGGCAAGCACATTTATCGGCACAAAGTGATTGTTGCCGACATAATTGATGACTGTATTATTGGACTAGATTTTATGAGGTGCCATGGTTATAAAATTGACATGGAAGTTGGAGTCCTGAAAACTAGATTTGATGAGGTTCCAATGGAAGGAAGAATTAGTGGGAATGTTTACTGCTCTAGAAGACCTGTTCTCCTACCAAAGGCACAGGTTCGAGTCCCAGTGCGTTTACCAGGAACAGCAAGTCAGGGAGGACGTCGATGTGTAGTTGTGGAAAAAGTATCCAACGGTAAACCATGGATGGCAGCTCGTACAGTGGTTACGAAGATCAATGACGTTACGTATCGGATACGGAGGAATTTACGAAGCCCATGCAAGATTGTTCCCGTTGACCGGCTCGCCAAATACCACGGAAATAATGATGCTCGGGACGAGCATGTCTTAGGAGGGGGTAGTGTTACGCCGATGGCATGATAAAAACTACAAATATGATTTTAGACACGTTAGAAGCGTTTTCAGCAGGCTGAAATGCGTTTTCAGGCCGTTTCAGAAGGTCCTCTTTCACATACTACAAAATCAAATATTCACCCCAGATACCGTCGTTTTCAGGCGCCTGAAACATGTTTTCAGGCCGTTTCAGGATACCCTCTAGCCGATGGCGCAATAACCTGAAAACCCGTTTTCAGGCGTTTTCAGGACCCCTTTTGGGCCTCTCAAGTACAAATCGGTATATAGCTAAATTTCCCATAGGAGTGAAAGAGAAAGCACTATTAGATAAAGACAGCATGAGAGAATGTTCTGGAAGGATGTGAATGAGACAGCTATAGAGAACATTCTGGACGGGTGTGAAAGAGAAACCTGTAGAAAGAGACAGCGATACTCTAGAATGTTCGCGCACCTAACTCGGGAACTTTCTAGAGTCGAATCTTCTCGTACTTTGTAGATTTGAGTGGCTGGTATAAATACACAGCATGACCCGGCCGAGGAGCAGTTTCGATTGAGACAGCGAAGAGATAACATTAAGAGCGAAGACTGCGATTCCATCGGCGAGTTTGTGAGTGTAAAAGTGAACCAGTGTGACGAGTTAAGTGTGTGACTAGTGTTGTAGCTTAGTGTTTGTTCTTTTAATTAGTAATTAAAGTCTCAGTTTTAATTAGTGGCTTATTTATACATTTTCTATAGAAAACCCACCCCACGAACGTAACAATACTTAAAGTACAACTAGGGAAAAATGCAATTAAAATAAATTGCAGTCATTTACCAAAATTGTTGTAGTTGATTTCAATATGTTTTTGATATACCTAATAGAGTCCTAATTAATTCTCTTCCTGACAGACGACGCAAAATCGATAATCCTCTATTTGGTTGCCTATTGTTTGCCCGACAGTTATTTAACATAATATTCATTTCATATGCCCGAATCTAACTTGACCGAATTTCATTTGCCCGAATGATTTGTTTACCATAAAAATTGCATGACATACTGCTTGTTTACCCGAATATTACCTTCCATAATCGTACAATGCCATCCTATTTCTTTTCCATATTATTAAGTGCAATAATATGGTTTAATAGAATATTCAAATGCCAGAAGCAATTGTTGCCATATTAATTGTTGGCCATATTATTAAGTGTAATAATATTATTTAATGGAATATTCAAACGCCATCAGTAATTATCAGTTTTTTCAAATAAGTAATTTTTAAAAGTTAAAAGCGTTTGAAAAAATGGGCTTCTGGGAACCGGTCGACGAAGCCTATTTCTGCTCTAAGGGATGAAAGGTACCTAACGAACCTATCCAGGTTAGGGTGGGGGAACTACAATGTTCTTTTTTTAATGCGGGGGGCTTCGCCCCCCCGTCCCCCCTTTTTTGGTTTTACAAAAATGAGGATGCGTAAACAATGAATTAAAAATAATTAAGTATTTTTAAGTCAACGCTTTTAACTCCGCCCTACCCTAGAAACCTAACCAATCCAAGTTGGTTTTGCCCTGGTTTATTACTTGAACATATTTTTAAACCATTAACCTAGCACTGCGTATGCACAAAGTTAAGTAGGCTAAACGAGTAGGATGCCATTTAACATTATGACAAATATTCTCGGCCAAAAAATTTAGGACGACGTTATGCGACACCACAGGCACCCAGAATACTAACCTAACCTACTTTTTAATAGCAGTTTCACTTTGTGGAGGGTCATTTGGATGACAAGTTATGTTATGGCATGTAATATTTACGGATTCCGATGATTCTGACAAAAAACATTATGGAAATTGACTTTTCTGGTAGCTAATTTGGATGACAAACGATGTTGTGGCATGTGATAATTACGGATTTCGATGATTCTGACAAATGACATTATGGAAATTGACTTTATGGGAAACAAAGTTTCTGGCAAATGATTAATATAGTAAACAATAAGTATGGCATAAGATGTTATGAGAAACAATATTATGTGTGTTGAATAGGATGGCAAATAAAATTATGGCAAATGAAATTCTGGCAAATGGGGGTATCCCCCTCTATTTACGTAAATAGTGAAATTATCGCTGACATTTCATTATTTCGACATTTCTAATCACTAGTGATTGTCTTTGATCATCTTTGACGTTTTGTTTGTTTACATGATAAGACAAGTAAGGATGAATGCACTGTACGTCCGATCCGATCTAGGCCCTGCGGTTTAGGCTGTGCGTTGATATGTCAGTCAGTTTCTTCTTTTATATATGAAGGGTCCACGGAAAGAACAACTCAAATTACAGAAGTAACACATTTACATTCTAGTCAATTCAAATTACAGAAGGAAAAACCACCTTACTTTTAACAGAATAAGGTGTGAATTTGCCCTGATTTTTTTAAGCACTGGACATGTTTTTTCCTTGGACCCTTCATATTATCGGATTCAGTCTCCTAACGCCTTAACTGGTGTATTAGCGCTGTAAGGGCATGACTGACAGCTCCTGTGGAACACATTCTGGGAAGAGACGCGGTCACGGGACGTTTCTTAATTCGTATCTTTTGCGTAATTCCAGCTAATATCTTGACTATCTTATATCTTGTGAAAACCTAGATTACAGAGCTTTACTTTGTACTGGAAATGTTTAATTTCCTAAAATATATAGATGTCCGTTACTATTGTGAGAGTAATATTTATGATTGTCAAAATATTGTATCGCCTTATTTTGATAACGTTATATTATAATTAGATGATAGTGTCTTCTAGTTTAAATTAATATAAGCAAGCAAATTTTTATTCTGTGCTAATAAATATTTCTTATTCTTATCCGGACCCGTGGAAATATGGTCCGCTGTACCCGTAGAACTATTTTCTATGGCAATTTACGCCTAGATCCGGCAAATAATCAAGAACGGAGATCGGAACAGGTACGTAAACTGCCGTCGAAATAGTTCTACAGCTACTACAGATCATTGTTCACGTGTTCCAATCGGACGTAGTAGCAACCAAAGTTCACAGATATGCAGTACATTCGCAAATAAATTGCGAGACTTGACTATAAAATACGGGACTCCAACACACGCATGAAAGTGTATTAAGTGAGAAAAAACAAAGTTAGACAACTTTAGGACCATTTATTACAAATTATAACGGTTCAATTTAGATGCACCTAATGCACCCATCGCATTCATATTCATATTAATACTTAAATGCACAGTGCTCTCGGGCTATAGTCACGGCACAGGGCGTACACGACATACAAAAAATTCAATCTAACATTTGTTACTGCCTATGTATGGGTACGGGTATGTCTGTATACGCGCAACTCACACAGTTACACAACAGGGCTGCCTCAGATATGGCTATATAACTAGTTGGTACCTATTTTAGTTACAAATGTATACACTTAAACCTGTATAATATACATTTACTAATTTCTAAGTAATCATTTCTTAAGCCGTATTTGTCCAAGCAGACCTTCACTTCTCAAACTCCAACAGAACAGAACACCGCAACCCAAGGAAACAATTGTTTTTCTCACATCCAAGCAACAACACTTTTTTTAACACAAAAGACCATTGTCAACGTTGCATGGAAAGTGGACCAAAAACCAACAGAGCTGGGAGTTCTATCATTAAGTAGGTTTTTATGTTAATTTCATTTCATTCTATGGGCGCTACGTATAATTCCATTGCAAAACTGAGATATTTGTATTTTAGTCAGAGTTAATACAATGATTATTGGTGTCTGGACGACGGTTATTTACTTTGAAAGTACCTGCAGAACTATATATAATTATCCAATGGAATTCAACTTAACACCCATAGAATGAAACGAAGTGCATAAGCAGACCTTTTTAATGACACTATTTCCAGCTCTGTTGGATTTTGGTCCATTTTGACGCAAAGTCCTTTACAGTATTGATACTTACAATTAGTTTAAAACATACACGTGCTTACATAATATTAGTTACATTACATTGTAATAAACATTTTCATATTAGTTAAAATGCAAGTTTAAGTAAACTTTTGCGTTTTGTTGTGACATCTGCTTCGACAATATTGACGATTTATAAACAATTCAACACAACTCAGGACCCTGAGTTGGAAACTTAAAAAAATAATACCGGCCAAGACCATGTCGGGCCATGCTCAGTGTAGGGTTCCGTAGTTATTCAAAAACGGCTGGGCCGGTTATGTTTATGATTTTTTCATATTTGTTGGACCTACGGATCAAAAGTTAGAGGGGGGGGGGGGGGGGGGGCAACAATATCTATTCAATGATACCCTACATTATTGGATTACAGCACATAAAAAAAATCATCCCCACTTCACCAGTTGGGGAGCTACCCGAAAAAAAAATTTTTTTCTAGTTTTTATTGTACTACTTTGTTGGCAAGATTAATATGTATACCTGTACCAAATTGCAGATTTCTAGTATTAACGGCCACTGAGCTATGCTGCGAACAGACGGACAGACGGACATGGCGAAACTATAAGGGTTCCGGTTTTGCCATTTTGGCTAGGGAACCCTAAAAAGGTCCATCTGGTACTCACGTGGTGCTGCCAGTGGTTGTTATTGGGGTTGGTCTCCGAGCAGGAGTCGTTATCGTTGCGAGCCGCGTCGTCCGCTCGCGGCTCCGGCTCGGTCAAGGCGCGAGCTGACGTCTCGTTTAACTCTTTGCATCTGGTAGATAATAATACTACATTGTGTATTCATTTATAATATTTCTTACAGTTTATAAACTTAACATTAAAGCAGTGTTTTTATTAAAATTTCGTGCTTGAATTTAAACGTGAGACATAAAAACTACAAATATAATAAAACGCTTAAACTCGCGTGTAGTTACTACGTGTGACATGTTTCGGAGGGCCTAGGCTTCTCTAGGTTCTAATTTAGTACTTAACTGTCTTTACAAGCCTGACTGCAATCAAGCTTTTTTAATCTGTAATCTAAAAGTGAAACATGTCATAGTAGCCGAAATATATTATATACTTCCTTACATTCCTTTGGACGTACCTTTCCAGAGACTGGTTCGCTTTGTGTGAATTAGATTTCTCTGTTTCGGAGCCAGTCGTCATGCTCATTTCCCGACGTTTGTTGCGTCGCTCGATGGACATCTGTCGATAATAATAATAAAAGAGACGTGGGGTTAGCGTTCAAAATTTCCGGATTATAACCCGTTTCCTTCCAAACAAC